>SNQJ01S0003014.1:158216-259100 GCA_010110895.2 Picea sitchensis
CTAACCAATTCAGACAGTCGTTTCCATGATAACCTACCTCCATTATGTTGTTTACATCTTTCAATCCATACATTCATCCAATCAAGATTGTTTGCAATGTATAAATGCAGTGCATCCCACTCTAGAGCAACTGAATAAAAAAATAAATAATTCACCAATATTAAATATTAGTTATAACATACAATATGCAGGTAATTATAAATATTTATAATTTATGAAATAAATTATATTAATATATTAATGACTATGATCATATACACAAAAACAAAACTTTATATGTATTATTAATATAAATTTTCACAATTATTAATATATTACCTCTCATTTTTTTCATTCTACCTTTCCCCAACAGATGCTCCTGATCTTCAAATTTTTTGATGGAGTTCACATCCCAAATGTGATCCACTGCATGCATAGTTGGCGCTACTAATTTAGGAAGATACTGACTAATATACACCATGGATTGATATACCATATATCCCTCCACCATAGAATCCTCAGGACGTGCTCTTTGTCTAACCAATGCCTTCACTGATTTCAAGTGCCTCTCCACCATCCACATTGACCTTGTGTGAACAGGTCCACAAATTTCAATCACCTCAACTTGGTGTATGAGGTAGTGTTCTTGTGCATTGAAAAATGTAGGAGGTTTATACTTTTGCATTTCACACATTAGACGAGGAATTTCTCTCTTCCAATACTTTATATCATCTTCATGGGTTTGTTTCAATGACAACCATCTACATGAGATAGTGACACAAGAAAATAACATGTTTCAATATAACATAATATAATATATTACATTACATTACAAGTAAAACATGTGTCATTAAGTACAACAATAATTTGAAAGAACATTTTTCATATAAATCACAACTATGTCTTAGCTCATGTATTTTCCAAGATCATATATAACTTGTTTGACGTTGTTGTCAAAGTTGTTTGGGAGAGATAGCGGTAGAACATACTATAACAACAAAATGAATCGTTATTTGTTTCGACCAAAGTAGACAAGAAAAAATAAAAAAAATAAAAGATCTATAAGGCCAATATATACAAATATTTATACCAAAATTATTACCTTAATTAAGGTAAGCCAATCATGTGTTTTTACCCCACCAAATTCACCTTTCTTTGTTAAGGTATTTTTTATGTTTGAAGCAAAACCCATGGGAAATTTAATTCTTTGAATGACCTCTTTTACGTCATTTCTTTGTTTCTCTGTTGATAACCGTGGAAGGTTATTTCGGTCTAGTACTCCATCTGATCTATTTGAATATCAGATCACACTTTGCATTGCATGATTGGCTTCCTAAATGTCAATACAATTTTTGACAAATTTTTCTTTGTCCCTCCTACCATCTATGATTCACCATAACGTTTCAGTCACATTCTTCTCGATATGCATTATATCAAACAAATGAGCTATTTTTATCTCCTCATAGTAGGGCAACCTCGTGAATTGAGCGGGATAATATTTCATTGCTCGTGGAAGCCCATTATTAATACCTTCATGATGATTGCGACCTTCATGAAGCATAAAAGAAATCACAAAAATAATTATCAAATACGTTAAAAAAAATTCAATGATTAAAATAAACATTCAAAACATTACATGATCTACGATACATTATGAAATTGAGTAGCTTGACGATTTCTATTATATTCCAACCTCCATAGGTGAGGTGTCATTCTTCGTGGTTTTAAACCAGTCTCTTCTTTCCCATTGAAAATATGTTTTTCAGTAGTACGATACCTATGGTTTTTAGGAAGAAGGTGCCTATACTAATCAAACACCATCTTTCCTAAAATTTTTGAATGATGATACTTCATCTTAGGGCCACAAACTGGACATGCAAATTTACCCTTTGTTTGAAGACCTGCAACAAATGGATTAATGCCAATTATACTATGAGATTATTGAAAAAGTAAACATGCACCATGATAACATTAAAATATTATATAGTATTAAAGAGAAATATTAGAATGCTTATACATACCACAAAAATGTGTTAGTCCACGGGCATCATGAATTGTCCATAAAAGTATTCCACAGAATTTAAATTTCTTCTCCCCGATTGGTTTACATATGTCATACATTGTGATGCCAACCCATAACTTTAGTAGCTCATCGATAAGAGGCTCGATATATACATTCATATATTTAACCTGGTTCTTACCTAATTTCTCGAAATTACACATAATTACTAAATGAATGATATGATGTAATATATATAATTAAATAAATAAACAAAAGATATTATGCAAAAATTGAAACAAATGAAAATGTTAAATTCAAAAAATTAATGTAAACAAATACCTGGAACAATCATTGTCAACATTATGTGCTACGACGATCATTCAATGTATTATATTGCTCCCTCTTTATTGACATCGAGGGAGGAATGTTGTGTTGATAACAAAATAGGCCACGCTGAGTAAATAGACCCAATCTCAACAGTTAACAAGTTAGGCCTTGATAAAGAAAGCCTAGGAACATATTTGTCGCCCATTTTCCTCAATTTCCTAAATCTTGGAACCATCCATTGAGGCATTAGAAGAACACCTCTCTATACATTCGTGCATAGTAATCCATAAATTGTGCTAAGATTTCACACCTGAACAATCCTTGCAAGCGTGTGTAATTATGGGAATATGACAAAGACCTTCGAGGCACCCTTTTTGTTACTTGATCGGTTAAATATCTTGATAAGACATTCGCGGTTATTAGGAGTTTTGAAACATCGTCATATATAATGGTCATTAAGAGATGCATCTATAGTTTGATAATACATTCCAATGTTTTTCATAATAGCATGCAAACCTCACGATATGTGAGGTAAAATAGTTGACAATGGTAACAAAAATTCACCTAACAATCTACTGCATAAAAAAGCTTAGTTAATGTAAGGAAAATATCAGTAAACTAAAGAAATTGCGGTCTTATTTTTACACATTAATTAACACTAAAACAAATAGAAAAAATCAATATTTGTATGTGTAATATGAGATGAAACATATTACGCACCTTAAAGTATAATACGTGTCATACAAGTGTTGAAAAATTATTCATAACCTTTAAGTTCACTGCTGTGTAGTCTTAGTGGAGAGAAGATTTTGTCTTGATCCTTCATACATTCGTTTATTTGCCTTTTTGATAGAGGTTCATCATAAATACCAACATTTTCCCCATCCCAACCGACTGTGAAAACAAATCTTGGATCGTTTATTTTGTCCCATCATCTTCTTCCTTGGGATCATTAACTTGTTGTCCCATCATCTTCTTCCATGAGATCCTCATTTGCTTGAGGAATGCATGATGATGCCTTTTATCTCATTCACTAATACTTGGTGCAATATTACGCGGTTGAGAGGACAAGCTCTAACTTTTATAATTACAAACAATCATGCAAAATTTGTGTACATACTATAGCAATTCAAACATTATATATATATATATATATGTATATATATATATATATATCAAATTGACAAAATAAAAAAGATAATGAATATATAGCTATTACCACGGGACGATATTCATTCGATCCACTATCAATGTGACCATATTTCCTACAATGTTTAGTAGCTGTTACTATTAAAATTCTTACAGGACGATAGTAGGCAACATTTTTTACAAGGGCTTTAACATCTACCATCACCCTTTTACTTTTTTTTCCCACCTCTATTAACAACTGATACTAGCGACACTCTTAGCACAAAAATACCCTTCCCGGAACCATAGTTGGTATAGCAATATTGTGCGCTTTTATCTTTAAATCATCAAATATTTATATGCCAATTTTAGGTCACTAATAAAATTGCAATTGAAATGACATTGAACCTAAATAACCACCTATTTATTTTAGGTCTTTTTCAATGTTCAATTTTAAGGTTAAATGAATATATAGCTAATTACCATGGGACAATATTCATTCGATCCGCCATCAATGTGACCATATTTCCTACAATGTTTTGTAGCTGTTGTTATTAAAATTCTTACGAGACGTCTGAGGCAACATTTTTTACAAGGGAAATAACATCTACCATCACCCTTTTCACCCGCTTTACTTTTTTCCCCACCTCTAACAACATTCTGCGACACTCTTCCGCACAAAAATACCCTTTCGGAACCATCGTTGTTATAGCAATATTGTCGCAACATCTTTAAATCATCAAATATTTATAGTCCAATTTTAGGTCACTATCGTCGCAATTGCGACGAACGTGACCTACAAATATTTATTCTTTTTACCTATTTATTTTAGGTCTTTTTCAATGTTCAATTTTAAGGTTAGGTAAGTCGTCGCTCTTGCGACGAACAAACTAAATTCGTCACTCTTGCGAAGAACATTTGCCATAATAATTTAGTCAAACTAAATTCGTCGAGATAGCGATGAATACAGGATGGATTTAGAAAAAATGAACTTTTTGTCTTGCATGTTGCGAAGAAAGAGTACTTTTGTCCCAAATTTTTCAATATGTAGTAGTGTAGGTAATTTAGATGATAGTTTCTCGGATGCACAATTAGACGCAGTCAGGATGGTGGATGATTATTTTGTAGACATTGTGGAGTTTCTACATAAAGGTGTGGCTCCCTCTGACATGACATTGGCACAGAAGAAACAATTGGTAGTCAAGGCATTAGACTATTAACTAATTGTAGGGAACTTGTATAAGTTAGGGGTAGATGGAATCTTAAGACGTTGCATACTGGAACAAGAAAGAACAACCATATTGGAGGAAGCACACGTAGGGATTATTGGAGGAAATTACGCAGGTAAAGAAACAACACAAAATATTTTGTGTGCAGGGCTTTGGTGGCCTACACTATTGAAGAACGTGAAGGAGTATTTTCAGTTATGCAATGTATGCAAAAGAGTGGGTAAACCATCTCGACGCGATGAAATTCCATTAAATCCACAAGTTATGTTGCAAGCATTCAATAAGCGGGCTATTGATTTTTTGGGTCCTAACAACTCACAAGAAAGGAGATCAGGAGCAAGGTACATCATCATTGCGACCAAGTATTTAACCGGGTGGGAAGAAGCAACACCGGTTATTGATTGCAATGCAGAGACTGCTGCATGGTTTCTATTTGAGAATGTAGTCACCAGGTTTGGATGTCCACACATACTACTTAGCGATCAATGTACACACTTTCTAACCAAACCATTGCTGCATTAACCGAGCAATTTCAGATTCATCATTAGAAAAGTACACCATACCACCCTTAGGATAATGGCATAGTAGAAATGTTCAATAAAATTTTGGAGAATGATTTGACAAAGATCTGCAATGTTGGAAGAGACGATTGGGACTTACACATCTCTTTGATATTGTGGGCATACAAAACTACAAGTAAGAATATGACAGGGAAAACACCATACCGGTTGGTTTATGGACAGGAAACAGTAATGCCAATGGAGTTCATTGTACCTAGTCTATGCATTGCAACCATCATTGAGATTTCAGACACAGGTGCAAAAGAGGAGAGATTGGTGCAGTTAGTCTAGATTGAGGAGGACAAGTTTTTAGTTGGATTCCATAAAAAAGGGCAGAAATATAGAGAAAAAGGCCCGACATGATCAACATATTAGAACCAAGAAATTCCAAGTCGACCACTTGGTACTACTCTACGACAAAAAGTATCTACAACACCCATGGAAGTTTCGCATGCACTGGTTAGGGCCATATGTGAACCAACAGATAACAAAGATAGGTGCCGCATGATTGGGAACCTTGGATGGAATGGTAAATGGAAGTCGAATGAATCTCTATAGAGACAATCGATCATTTGCGCACTAACCTGTGCAATGCAAAACCTATGTATTGTAGTAGATGTACCATAGTAGCAAGAAAAACAAGAAAAACCACATAAAAAAAATAAAAAGGGACAAACAATAAAAAGTTAGTGATAGGAGACACAAAAAGGAATAAGTAGAATCCTAAGGTATGAGAACTTGCGAAGATGGATTGCCCATCTTACACGAAGTGAAAACTGCATCAAGTTCGACAAGAATATATGGATAGGCCCGCTTGTGATGAGAACCACATTACTCCACAGGTGAACACAAAAATACCGTTAAATACATTCAGGCATGGAAAAGATAGTTGAATGACCAACGTGATGGGCCATTAAAGCACTATAGAAACATTGAATCTGAAAAGTCATTGGAAATCTTGGAGTGATAAAAAATACGTAAGGAAGATCATAAGGAGGATTTGTCACTTAACGAGCATTTAGTTAACCAATTTCCCACTTCAATCCCATATTGGACAAGACAGTTAAGGAAAATATAAGACAAGTCGACTTCGCACGAACACACCAAATACTGTGTGGGGAGGAAATTCTAAGTTATATTTTGCATGCAAGCCCGAGAAAACAAAGCATAAGTTTCTCAAGTCAAAGTTACAATGACCCACACATGTATAGAGAGTTCATCTGCATGTTCAAGCATATATCATAAATGGAACCACTGCTAGTCAGAGCACCTTCTAGTGCAACAAGAAAACAGTCCAAGCAACCGATAGATGTTGAGGTAGAAGAAGTGCCCAGACCTTCAGCCCCGACACCTTTGGAATTTTTTTACATAGATTATTTACCTCTGAGGATGTATGATACACCCTTAATTATAGTTCCGTCGAATTCCAAATATCCATTACCCATAGAACCAATCACGAAGGGTGTTATGAAAGATAAGGACATGCTCGACAAGGTGGCCAACTTGAAGTTTATGGATCATGAAATCACAGACACACAAAAGTTCCCTGAGTTAGCCAGGGATCACTACTTATGCACAAAGACAGACCCCGCTATAGGAAAAACTCAAGTGCAAGCACATGCATGGGCATCAGGTCTGGAGAAAGATGGGCTACTTGAGTTGTTTGAATTTCCACATTTCATATGGAGTAACGAAATCAATGCATGTGTCAAGATATTGCTCAGTTGCATCCATGGGGGAACAATTTGGCTAGATCCCCCAGTTTCAATTGATACAACACTAATTGCATGCATTACAGGGTTGAGCAAGGAAGACAAAGACTTGGCCTTACTGTTTCTTAAAATGGATGAGCGAGCCCTCTCTAAGACCATCAAGGACAAGTACAATACATTTAGAGGAAACTAAATTCTCGATGTAAAGAGAATCAATGACGTAGAGGTCAAGTTCATGACGCTTGTTTTTTCATGCAAGTTATTGTGTAAATGTCAAAAGGACAAGGTATTAAGGGTAGTTATTGTTGCGACAAAGAGATGTAAGGAAGGTGCGTAGATGAACTAGGCAACCTTCCTCGTGAATCAATTCTTGCAGGACTGCATAAAATCCTAGGAAAAAGGTGTGGAATTTCATTACACGTGGATACTTGGCTGGTAGGAACCCACATTATACCAGCGCATGCGGGTTTCAGGTCACAGTCCATATGCTTCTAGATATGCCAACTTATGGCACTCCACCATAAAAAGATGACAGAATGATACCAACATTGTGTTTTACTCATACTTTCAGTTCATCTCAAAAGTGGTAGAGACTACAATATATATTCTCGAGGAATCCATTATCGCCTACAATGACATCACACAGTTCATAACCAACATGCACCACCTCTATGTGCAATCCAAGAAGGATCCTGCGTGATAAGAATTACCAACTGATTACTGATTGATAATGGAAGAGGTGCACACCATAATTAATGTCTGGGAGGATGACTAGAAGAACCCAGCCGACAAGACAACTTCCTCCCAGGAGGACAAAGACCAAGGAAAAAGTGAGGAGGAAGAGGATCTAGGCCGAACAAATGGTGTAGACAAACAACAAAGAAAAACCCAAGTCCCTGAAGTTGGATTCAAAAGGAAATATCAGGAGCCGAAAAAGATAGGAGGTATGCTTGAAAAGACAAGGGGAGGACAAAATAAAGAAAAATCACAACACCAGACACCATTTTATGTCTTGAGTGCTGATGATATGGATCCCATTGGGTTGTTTATCTGCGATTCCATCGAAGAGATTTGGGAGGAAGCTGCGACAAAGAACGAGGACCACCGAAAGAATGTCCATGATCATTTGGGAGTCCTACAACAACTTTTAGAAATAATGTGCATTGTGAAGGACCCTAAGATAGGGGATGACCCCTCTAAAAAACAAAATGCAACAGATGCCAGTGCACAAGAAGCTCTAATCCAACCTTTAGGGGAGCATCACACTGTACAACTTGAGTCCATCGCATTGGATTTACCACTGGGGGTGTTAGCATTGAGAGTCACCCTCATATTGCAAGAGGATAAGCCCAATACCCATCAAAATAAAAGTAAGATGATTAAAATGGTTTGAGAAGGTGGATTAGTGAGACTGTAGAGAGAGGAAAATATAACATAAGTAACTGCAGATTAGTTCAGGACCCTTGGGCTATGGATTCATAAGTATCATGGATAGGGAAGGAATTTAAACCACCTATCCGACAAAAGGATTAATGTGGTGATGACGTGAATAAGACATAAAATGTCCGGTGAACCATGAAAGATGGGAATGATAGGAACAAAACCTCCATCACCTCAGGGATCCAAAATCAAAGAGATTACATTCAGACATGAAGGAAAACAGAGAAAATATGATGAACCATGAAAGATGGGAATGCCAACAACATAACCTACATCGTCTCAGGGATCCATAAATCAGTGAGATTACATTCAGAATAGAAGGAAAACAAAGAAAAGACGATGAACCATGAAATATGGGCATGATAGAAACATAGCCTCCATCGCCTCAGGGATCCATAAATCAAAGATATTACATTTAGACAAGAAGGAAAACAGAAATAGCATGTAAACTAAGAAGAATACCTGATAAAAATGATTCAAAGGAATCTTCAATAACATATATTTACAATCCAATCCCTCAGGCATACAAACTGAAAAATTACAGAGCCTTTCTCTTGAAACTCACTCGACTCTCCAGCCTATGAAGAACAACCCCCTCTCTATCAAAATAAAGACTAATCTATTTATAATCTTCTCATTCCACAATTGCCAGGGGCGTGACTTGGATATCTCGTTCGATGCTTTCGTCTGTGCATTCTTCTGTCAGACCATGTGTGTATTCCTTTGTCACATGCAAACTCAGATCAACATGGGCCTTTCTTCCCTCTGTGGTATTGCATGATGATAGTCTAGTCCTCTCGGCCATGGCTCATATGCCTTCAATTTATGGACTGAGCTAAGGTTTCAACTACCAGTCCTTTTCAATTAACTGAATCCTCCTCAGGGTTGGGACGAGGGTCAACGACTAGGGGACCTCCATGCGCTACTCTTGGATTAGATGCTATGAAAGCACGCGATTGTGGGGCCATTAAAGACGGTTTGGATTCACACCTCTTTTGAGCCCGCAATTCACCACCTTCCACCACATAACTCTTTTACTATACCACGGTTTCGATTGCGAGACCGCTCAATAATTTTAACGCTCAAGCAAGTTGCATCCCCGCAATGAAGCGTGGTCGTCGATTTAGTCGCGATCTACGATCTGGGAAAGCCCCACTTTTGTTGCCACATGCCTCTCTAGGATGGACCCTACATCCTGTTGCGAATATTAATGTTTCACAATTACTTCGGGAGTTCAGGATTCGAGCCTCCTCAATCCATAGCTCTTACAATCCTCTAAAGTGCCGAATTCCCTAAGTGTGAGATCTGACCCTGTGTGTCCTCTTGTTTTGGACGACTGAGATTTACTTTGGGAGTTCGGGCTTTGGGCCTTTTTCTTCTGCTTGATCACACAATTATCCGGAGTGATGAACTCCCGAAGTGAGAGATATGGTGACGCATGGAATCTTGATTTGGATGGTTGAGATTTACTTCGGGAGTTCAGGCTTCGGGCGTTCATGATTTTTCTTCTGCTTGATTGCACAATCCTCTAAAGTAAATATTCTGAAGTGTGAGATCTGGTGACACGTGGCCTTTTGATTTGGATGATCGAGATTTACTTTGGGACCTTTAGGACTTCGAGGATGCTACCAAGATCAACGGTCCTTGTTGGTTTGAGATAAAAAATCCACAATTATTTTAGAAGTTCAGGCTTCGACTCCTTGAGAATGTTCAATGCACAACTCTTACAATCCTCCAAAGTGCCGAATTCCCGAAGTGAGAGATCTGCATGCACATGTCCTTGAAATTTGGATGACCAAGATTTACTTCGGGAGTTCGAGCTTCGAGAGTTTTCTTCTGCTTTCTCACACAATCCTCCGAAGTAAATCTTCCAAAGTGAGAGATATGCCAACACGTGTCCTCAACCTTCAATGGATCATATTTACTTCGGGACTTCGGCTCCTCTGCCTAGCTGTTAATTCTTGCGCGACTTTGAAATCATGACCTCCCAAGATCCGTTGATACAGATTGATTATGGGATCTCCACTGTTGAAAATCAAACTTGCTTGTTGGTGATTTAGGCCTGAAATGGGATGCTTTTGAATGCTGCCTTTGGATGCTTTTTTGCAGATCACAGACTTGGTAGTCCTGCGACCCTTCGACAACTATATGTGATAACAGGGGGCGTTGCAACAAAAGATTGAAAACTTAGGTCAACTTAATATCGTGGTCTCCATATTACCCATTCACAAAATAGAGGAACTCCAAGCATAGTTGGTTCAGGAGATAAGGCGTCAAGGCGACACTGCACACCAAGACTTAGTCAAATTAAGGGATGAAAGTGCCCACATATAGACGTAGTATGATACGACCCTGCGACAAAAGAAAGAGATGGAAGACAAAATGGAAGAAATTATGAAGACCTAAGAGAGTGCAGAAGAAAGGGAAATGAAAGACGAAAATGAGAAAGATGACGCAAGCACTATGGTATAAAGGAGCTAGGTCGATGTCCAAAAGTTATACAAGCAAGTACCCGAAGTCCCCCTGGTCATCAAGGCCACCATGGAGGAACAATTGTTGAATATTTGGGATGTTATGAAGAGATTCTGAGAGAAGGTCCAAGATCTCTAACAACAGACCACACCAGGCATGCCACCTGAGGTGCACAAGGGTAAAATGAGGATGAAAACGATATTAGTTGCCAACGTTAATAAATTTGAAGACGACTGCACACGCCTTTGTGAGGAAAGTGCAAAAGTATGGAAAGAACTCATGGAAGACCTAGAAATGCAGGTTGTAGAGGCCAAACTATGAGCAATGCAAGAGCAGGCCAATGCGACGAAATAAAAGGTGACAACTTTGCCACCGGTCGAGCAAATGGCGACCATTTTGGTGCAACGACAAGCATATGTTGAAGTAGAGTGAATGGGGGATGAGAAAAAGGTCTTGTAGCAAAGACTTGGACCTAGGAAGGAGTAAGCGGTCAAGATTATTAGAGACTTGGACATTGTCCAGGAGAAGGTCAAGTAGGTTGTGGATGATATAGAGAATAAACTGTACAATTTGAATGAGCAGGCCATCAAGGAGATCGCTGCCAAAGAGGTGACCATTGTCATAGAGGTGGAAAAAAATAAGGTTACAACACAAAAATTCATTGCAGCATGGAAGAATATGCAACATGCCTGAGTGCTAGGATGAGCTACAGGTGAGTATTGGGGGCTTGTTGGACTGGAAATTTTTGGATATCATTTTGAGAAGAATTTAAGTACGAAGGATTCACGCATAATAAATGATTCGTGTAGAAGAAAGGAATCACGTAGAAGGAAGAAATTGCACAAAAGAAAGGATTTCCGCAGAAGATAGAGAGGACACAGAAGGACACAAATGACATAGATACTGTAAAGACAAAAGCATAAAGCAAGCGAGCGCGAAAAAGAAGCACAAACGATGATAGTGCAACTTTCTAGAAATAGAAGGATAAAAGAAAAGCTATAAAAAGAACAAGAAGTAGAAGAATATATCCAGTTAACTGAAGATGGCTATGCCACACATTGTAATGGGTTATTTTGGGATAGATAAGAATAAAACTTGAAACCCTAGATTTTGGGGTATAAATAAGTAACAGGATTGGGATATAGGAAGGATGATGGTGATATAGATATATCAAGAAAGATATAGATATATGCAGATGTAAATCTGAGAGAATGCACATGGAAGAGAATTAAGGTTATGGAAAGATTATGAATGTTATAGTCAATTAGTAAGAAAGAGGATGAATACAGAAGGAGTTTAGGAAGGATATTGTGTCTTGTTTTCTTACTTGTCTTTATGCATTCATGAATGATGATATAATTCGCAGAATGAATTTAGTCTATGAATTGTTTATGATGGAATGATCATGTATGGATGAGATAGTTTAAGTAATAATCAAGAACATACATAAGTTAAAGATCATGAAGAATGATTCATGCCTCAACCTCCCTTTCCCTTATTGTTGCAGAAATCTGGTTCTTGTAGCCCCAATAGATACCTCGGGTGAGACATCATTTGCGCAAGTAGGTGATGCTGAAAGGGCCGATGTATTAAGGGTTTTGTTGGTCACGGTCAACCTAAAACCTGGGTCTGATAGCCCCTGCGCAGACGAGAATAAGCCAATAATGGGAAAATCTTCTATGCCATAGTTCACTTGGAGTAACGGTACTATGTAAAAGTGATGAAACTAAGTGTCCTTTTAACTTGTATACGCCTCCTTCTTGGACACCAATCACTACAACATCATGAACATATTTTCATCTAGGACACATGAGGAATTCTTCATCATTGAAAGCAACTCTGAATACTTTCTCATCTAAAGCTGAGATAGAAAGGAGATTCTTATTCAAACAAGGTACATACAACACATCCTTCATATTCATAGGTTTCCTGGATTCTAACTTGTAGGATGCTTCTCCTACTCCTTTAATGGGATAATGATAGTCATCACCTAGATTTACCTTGTGAGGTGAATATTTATGAACTAGATATGAGAGAGATTCCTTATAACCAATCATGTGCTTAGAAGCACCATTATCAACAAGACATGCGTCAATTCCATGAGTAACTGTACCTGTAAGAGATGAGATCAAATCATATTCTTCACTTGAGTCTTCTTCTTTTGTTTTCTCATGATCATGTTCATCATCTTTTGCGGCATGAGCATGATGTCTTTTATAATTTTCTTTTTTGACCCGACCTTTGGAGTTGGGCAATTTATCGAAATGTTTCCCATATTTTGACAAATGAAGCATCTGTAATTTGAGAAATCCTTCTTGAACTTGTGAATCTTTTGTAATTTGAGAAATCCTTCTTGCTCTTTCCTTTTCTGGTATGTGCTGCTAGGGATTGATTTTCTTCATTGCCTAGTTTCTCTTCTCTTACTGTCGTTCTAGCTTCTTCATGAGTACAATCCTCCCATAGTATGATAAACCTTTTTAGCCTTCTTCTTGAACATATACCTTGAATGAATTATTACCAACATCCAGGGAGACCATTCAATGAACACCAACTCAACTTCTTCGATTGTGTCTCCAATGGATTCTAGCTTTTCTTTGATCCGAGACACTCTTGTGAAGTATGATTGGATAGTTTCTGAACTTTTCATATTCACATTCTTGATTTGTGTTCTCAAGGTCATCTTCTGGTTGATATTCTTGCCTTCATACAATTGGGATAAGGAATAAGACATTTGATTGGGAGTTGCCAATGATGAGACATGGGGGATCAAATGATCCTTGATAGAATCAACAATGATTGTCTTCGCCTTCACTATGTTATTTTTCTACTTTTATTTGGCCTCATCTTCATTAGGTTATGTAACTTCTTCTTTTATGAAATCTTCTAGATCATTCTCTTCTAGAATGAGAATCACTTTATACTTCCATGCTCAAAATTTATCAACACCTTCAATCTTGGTACTTGGTTCCATCCTATGCTTGAATAATACAATAAGAAAAAAAATCCTTTGAAGAAAATGTTTTGTACTTACCAGAGTGTACTATGCCATGGATATCAGTTCCAACTTCAATTCCGCAGCTGCCAGGATGCCTTGAACTAGGGTTTATGAGGAAACCCTAATTTTTAAAATTGTGAATTTTGGAATTATGCTCCAAGGGAAAGGTGCACCCTCCTTAGGAAAACTTCTTGGTAGACTTACTTTGACCAACGTCCTCTAGAAAGTGGGTGAAATCATATTCTAGGGTTTTGTGCAGTTGTAAGCAATTGCAACACCAGTTGTAGTTTTCAAAACTTCATCAAACTGAGAATCTAATCCCAAGGAAATATGCGATAGGGTTAAGAGAGTATTCCTATGGTCTTAGTTTCCATAAATATATCTCCTAAACTGTGAAAATGGCTTCTTTTAGGTCCACTATAAAACCATGTTAAAATTCTTATTAAGTAGTTAAGTGTGTTCTTTATTCTTTAATATATACTATTAAAACAATAATTGCATGCATAAGGATCACTGAAAGAAAGACATCCACAATATACACAAGATTTATCCCAGGAAACCCTCATGGGGGAGAAAACCCAACTAAAATTCTTCAATATAGATTCTTCAACAAGTACATTGTCTCTCTCAAAAGAGATGTCACCAAAACAAAAGATCCACTAGAAACCCTAACCAAAATAGAATAATGCACCACTAGACCAATATAGTCCTCCACTAGATAACCAAAACCCTTAACCAAAAAAACCTTCCTCTGTAGTTGAATCACCCTTCCTTTGTAGATGTGTAACTCTCTCATACTTGCACACTTTTCTGTTTGTAAGAGCTTGTTGCGTGTCTTCACCAAATGAGGCACCTATCCTCTTATAAATACAAGTTACGTCCGCCAGTAATTAGGTCAGGGCCGACCTGTCCACTTTATCTTTATATTTTACAACTAACTTGTCAAGGAACAATAGGTCTGACTTTTACAAAGGCACAATGAGGTCGAATTAAAAAACATAATATAATATTATTCTTTAGGGTTTTTTCTTGGTTAAATAAAATATGAATATAATAAGAATATCTTTTGAAGATACTCAAACTTCAACAAAGGGAACTAGTCAAACATGGGAAAGGGTGATGGAATATGTTCCTTAACATCAATAAAATACAAATACTAACTATGGTAGTATTCAATTTTGAAAGGATACCATTGGGAACATGTTAAGAACCAAATATCAATATAGCATAGAAAAACCTCAGAATAAGTACTCAACACCTTGAAAAAGAGAGAAATTCAGATAATAAGCCTCTTCAAGGGGGAAACCTCCTCATGCCCACATAAATGTACAATTACAAGGTGATCCCAAATGAAAATGTCTCCTTGGTATATATATGAGACTAGGAGGTATAATTACAACTAATGGAATAAAGCCGACATAAATAAAATAACATTACTAATATAATATGCCCCAATTAAGGGATAATGAGCCACTATTTAGGGCTTAACATGACCCTCCCCTTGAGACCAGTGTTGTCCACAACGCTTGAGTAAATCTGGATTCTTCTGTATAAAAGACTCATCTTCCCAAGTGGAATCTTCAACCGATAGTTTCCTCCATTCAATGAGATACTTTGAAATGGATCTATTCCTCAGCTAGCGAATTCTTGTGTCAGTGATGGCTTCCAACTCCAATATAATTTTTCCTTCCTCATCAAGTTTTGAAAGTATAGTTTGAATTGGGATCTTGTCACCCATAACCTTCTTTAAGCATGAAACATGGAAAACTGGGTGTACTCGTGAAGATGCAGGCAACTCCAATTTGTATGCCATAGTACCAATCTTTTGCAACACCTTATAAGGGCCATAGTAATTTGGTTACAATTTATTATCCTTCTTGGCTTGCTTGAGGGACATCTGTTTGTATGGTTGTAGTCTTAAAAACACCCAATCCCCTACTTCAAAACTTATTTCACTACGATGTTGATCTGCTTGTTGTTTCATGCGATTTTGTGCCATGGTTAGGTTGTCTTTTAATATTTGGAGAACTTGTTGTTGATGCTCGATGTGGTCTTCCACTTCTTGAACCTTAGATTTTTATTTTAGATAAGAAGTGATGGAAGGAGGGTAGTATCCATAGAGTGCCATAAATGGTGTCATTTTTTTTGCAGTATGAAAGGAAGTGTTATACCACCATTCTTCCAAGGGTAACCATTTGAACCATTGTGTTTGTTTATCAGAGACAAAGCAACGAAGGTAGCCTTCTAGACATTTTTTCACTATCTCGGTTTGTTCATCAGATTGAGGATGATAGGATGAGCTATGAGCCATTTGAGTACCCAAATAATAAAACGATTCTGTCCAAAAATGTCTAGTGAAAATGGGATCTCTGTCACTTACAATAATCTTTGGGCTTCCATGTAGCTTTTGAACTATATCCATGAATGCAGTGGCAACTGTACTGGCTTTGAAGGGATGAGAGAGTGCACAAAAGTGTGTGTACTTGGTCAGTCTATCAAAAATCACCATGATGACACTCTTTCCTTCAGAATTCGGTAATCCTATGATGAAATCCATGGAAACCTCCTCCCAACGTTGACTTGGGATGGTTAATGGTTGTAAAATACCAGTGGTCTTAATTGTTTTCACCACATTTTGTTGGAAGAAACCAAACGTGCATGCATGGAAACCTTTGAACTATCGGTCTTAAGACCATCCCAAAGTTCCTTCTTGACCCTATGGTAGGTTTCAAAAAATCCCAAGTGCCCTCTACTGGAGAGGTTTACAATTCCAATAGTACCTTTTGTTTGAGTTGGGAGTTCTTACATAGAAATAAGCGATCTTTATTGTCTGAGAGGGTGAATCAATATCAGAGGTACAATTTAAAACCTTTTCAACTTATGCATAAACCATTCAAACCTATCAATGAGCAATGAACAATGAGTATAAAGTTACACCCAATACACCACAATACACCATGCACAATGTGAAATAATCAATAGTTATTGTTCAAAGAGTAATGACTTCCAAAGGTAGCTCTGATTTAAAATGTAGAGGGAGGGATAAACCTCAAGAGGAAGATACAATACTCAATATAAGAGGTTGAAATCTCCATCCTTGCCCTTCCTTCCACAAGAATATGAGAGATAATAAAACTTTACATTAAATCATCACCATCAATAATCATCACCATCAATAATCATCATCATAGAGACACATTAATGCTTCCCAGGACTTCTTCAATTTCTACATTCTTCAATTCTTAGAATTGCCTCTGATCTTGTAGATAATATTACTCAATGTATTCCTACGAAACTCCTCAATTTTCACTCAAGATCCTCCCAAAAGAGGTTATAGAAAGAATGGTAGACTTTTATTCAATTGGTCTATTCAGGGAAGCCAACTTGTACAACATGCCCCACGTTCAATATTTAACATCTGATTCTTAAGCTAAGCACACAAGAGCTAAAGTCTGTAATCTTTCCAATGGAAGTGGTCCCCACTGTATTTGGATTCTCTATGAAGAAGTTACTATTGTTTTACCAGAGCCTTTGTTATTTTATTGACGCTTAGGGACTGAGTCCCTCACAAACCACATCTTCCTGAGTGTAACCGATATTATGCTTGAATAAAGATGAAATTTTTACAAGGGTACCTTGATATGTCTTTATAGCAATGCCATAGAAATTTCATACTATGAATCATTCTAGAAAAAAAGTTATAGAAAAAATGGTAAGATAACATGAAAATATACCATAGAACACATCACCAAGAGACTTCATCCTACCTTGAAATCAGACCTTCTTTACTTCTTATTTCCTATGAAATTCGACTTGTATCAAAATGAATGTATAATGATGTTTATTTATACCATTTATGTCCTTCATTTAACATTAAGTGACTTCTTTTGTAATTCTTTCTTTAATTATCTTGAGACCTACATGTACTTCCTTCTTCAATTCACTTTTTCATATTCAAAATTAATTTCTCATCAACCATGAGGATCCACATGCAGATACAACACACATGTATGGATAGTATACAACATGATGTATACTATACATCCTTGGGTGTTGTATCTCTATGTGCATTTTTCCTTCATGTCCAAATACCTTCATCAATCTTGCCGGTCAAAGGCAGAGCTAGGGTTGACATCAATGACAACAACCAATCTTCCAACAATCTTTGTACCATAGTGAATCATTTTTCCATGTAAATGTATCGATGCACTGGAATCTGCTGCAACCACTGAATGAGAGTCCACACTTTTCTTCATTCTTCCATTCATCCCTGCTTCCTATTATCCAATCGGGTTGGATGATGAGATAGCAGGAAAGGAGCCTCAACATCTTCATCCTATCTTGAGGAGAGTGCATTTGCCACAAGATTTTGCTTCCCTTTTTATAGGCGATTTTAAAATCACTTAACTTAATATCTTGGTTTACCCATTTTTGTTGTTATTCTAAAGATGGTATTTTTGTTCCAAAAAGTATTTAATACTATCATGATCTATTTTGACAGAGGTGCCAACTGTTGATTAAGGTTGGTTGTCATTGATGTCCAACCCTTGAAGCCAAGTACTTACAAAGGTTTGTTAATGGACCCAATATTGTTTGATGTAAATATGACTCATTATTGTTTTCATGGTTGATAAGTAAATATGGATGGGAAACTCCAAAGTGGTCCCACTTATGGTGAAACCCTCTCAGGAAGATGCTTTGTGGGTAAGAGAACCCATGCTTAATTGTGAATAATGAGATCAAGGAAAGTAAATTTGTTTTAGAGGGAGAAAACATACAAGATGGATAGTGCTTGTCATGTCATTTCTGGTGTGTGAAGCGTCCATAATTCCTCCATAGGTTAGAGAGTTGTAGCCCACGAGAAGTTAGGAGACCAGGTTTAGGTAATGGACTAGAAGTTTATTGGAAATCAAATTATGATTTATGATATATTTTAGGATACTACTATTCTATATGGATAGTTCATGTCCTTCCATTTCTAGTGGCATGTAGAGCATCACATAACTCCTCCACCGGTTTTGGGAAGTTATGGCCCTTCTGAGAAGTTGGAGGGACCCTCATATGTCATCCCAGAAGCCCCAAAGGTCAAAGTAGTCAAAAGTGGTTTTAAGAGATTTTAAAGGTAAAATAATAAAATTGAAGTGATGAGTGTATTATAATTCAAAGTGAATACAAAATAAAATTATTTCAATAATAAATTTAATGGAGAAATTAGAAGTGGACCCAACCCTAAAATAAGGAGAAATTAGACCAAGTGACCCTAGAGAGATGTTTAAGGAAGTTACTTGGAGAATATAAATAAAAGAATAGGAGCTCTCTCATTTTAGATCAAACTTGAGGAATATTGAATATCTATATGTGGGGATGGGATATCTAAGTAGGATGCAAGTTGAATTAAAGAAGGCCGAAATTCAAGAGGGATAAATTCTTTTGATGGTGCTTTCTAAGGTATGTTATTTCTGAGGTCATCTCACCATTTTGATATAAATTTTATAATGATTCAGATAGTGAAATTTCTATTCAAGTGAGAAAACATGTCAAGTATCTTTGTTAAAAATTCAGCTTGTGGGTGATTGTATTTTGGGAGTTACACTCCAAGTGGAAGGAAATAGGAGTTTGTAGCAAGTCTATATAGTAGTCAAAATCGGGGTTGTTAGAATTAAAATATCATAAATTATTCATAACAGATCAAAATTGATTAGAGACAAAATGTGTTGGTTGGGGGACAGTCTATAGTATTCTTTTTAATATTTTCAAGATCAATTCATCAAAATATTTTATGCGGGGCATGCTCTAGGAGTCGCTCTCTAGAATAAGCCAGGAATTCAACAAGGTATGTCCTTTTATCTATAACTCCTTTTATTGGAGTTTCCAAGTGGTAAACTAGGAGAATTACATAAACTGAATAACATTTTGTATCGGTTTCCTATCTTTATACATTATGAGTTCAAAGTTATGATTACTTTAAGTTAGGGTTGTTGGCTAATCAAAAACTAGGCATGTATGGGACTAAAGAAAAGTTTAATGAAAATGCCAGTCTCTTGTTTTTAAAGTTAAAGGAAGGTTTAGGAATGTGATCATATACAATGGGTCTAATGCAAGAGCTACAAAATCAGATTTGGATGATAAGATTGATGAGAGCTTTTGGTTGTGGTACATGTTAGGTACATGGTTAGAGACAAGTAGTTGATGAGTTGGCCTTGCTGTAAGTGTATAGTTGATGATGTTAATACATATGATGAGTCATAGTTGATGAGTAGTTGACATGATTGGTACATACGCAATTTTATGGTTGGATACACTTGTTTATGATACAAGGTTGATTATGAGTTGGTGCATGGTTGATACACTTGTTTATAAAACCTGAGGTTGATTCACAGGTTACATGGTTGATGCACTTGATACATGAAATTCTGAGGTTGATTACAGGTTGATTATATGTTGAGGTATAGGTTGATGAATTATTGATGCATGGTTTCAAATTTATTGGTACATGTTGATTGGGTATATCTCACTTAGTATTAGTGTGATGGTTCCATCCCATTCTAAAATTCACTTGAGTGCTTGAGAATGAGGGAACAGGGCCGGTGGTTGTAGGGCTTTTATAGGTTGTAAACTGGAGAGAACATTGGGGTTGTAATTCAGGAGAGGTGGGGAGTTGGAGCTCCCTCATATTGTATCACGAGAGAAACTAGGGGGTTGGAGCCTCCCTTCCGGTTAGCAGTTGAAAACAAAGGAAGTTGGAGTGCTTCCAATGAATGTAATTCTTCAAGACATATAAGAAAAAACATTCTGGTTTTCTCCCGATTTGGGAGTTTCCATTAAAACAACTTTGGTTATGCTATGTATGTGTATGATTGTTCATTTGTTCATTGCTTATTTACTTTGTAGTTATTGGATGATAATGCTTCATTGATATAACACTTGGATTATATGGTTAAAAGAGTTTAAATTGCTCTATGCCAATTCACCCCCTCTCGGTAATCCAACAATTGGTATCAAAGCAAAGGTTCAGCTGGGAAACAATTTAACCAATGGAAGGAGATCATGGATTATTTGAGAATGGAGTACCAATGTTTAATGAATTGAGAATGGTTTTAAGTATGAGATGTGGAGTAGAAGGGATAAGAAGTATTTTACAAGCACATGGACATTATATTTGGCTATCAATTTATTTACAAGATATGATAGTTCAAAAAGGGAAAAGCTTGCAACCAAGAGTTGAAGAAAGAATAAAAAAAATAGTAATAGTTTCATAAGATTTACCTAAACCCGATTAAGAGAAAAGGTTGAGTAAATGTTCATGTTGAATAAATTTGGGATAAGTTACATGACATATATTCTTCACCCATGTAGCTTTGAAAATGCCAAAGAGATGAGATCTGAGAAGAAAAATAAAGATATATCATGTCCAGTGTGATTAGGAAGAGGAAGAGGTATGATGAAGCATAAGTTAGAATTCTGAGAGAAAAAATGATTAGTGGAATTAAATATCTAAGGAAAGAAAGGAAAACAAGTCACTCCAAAGAGAAAATTGATGAAGCAAAAGCAAAGTGTTCAAGGTTATGAAAATGATCAACATGTCATCAATAATTTAGGCTCAACTAGAAGAGGCCAAAGAATTGAAGAAACTCTAGAATATCAAAGAAATGTTTGGAAGCCAACACAACAGCACACAAAGAGATCTGAGGAAAGGAAAAGAGATATTGATGGATCATCTCAAAGGAAAGAACAATGATTTAAACCAACCGGGGAAGAGTTTGGTCAAGAGAGAAGAATGGAAGAAGAAATAATTGCATTGAAAATCCAACTTGAAGAAGCAAAGAGAACATAAAAGGTCATAAAGGTCGGATAATGAAGAAAGAAAGAAGAGGTTGAGAATCTTGAAGAAGAAGTTGTCACATAAGAATTAAAAGTAATAAGTCAGCAAAGAATGTTGAGGAGACAGAAACATCTACATCGGTGGTAGAGAATGAAGAAAAGCACTCACGTTGCTAGAAGAAGAGGCCAAGAGAAAATAGAAAGAGTTATGCAGAAGCACTTAAGGAAAGGAATCATGGTCAACCATAAAATCTAAGAAAACTATTAGAAGATACATCTTCAAGAATATCATCCATGTTCAAGCCACAAAGAGACAATCATGATCATGATAATCAAGAAAATTTTTAGAAGGACTATGCCACAAAGAGATCATTCACTCCCAAGTATCAAAATTTATTTATTTTATGGTCATTGTTTATTGTACTAACTTTGGACATAGGAGTTGATTGAAGGGATTATAAAATAAATGTTCAAAGTTAGTACCATGCCTATGTGAGTGCATACATAACATTGAAGTGTGCAAATGTCATAACTATGGACACATAACTTGAAATTGTAGAAACATGGTCCGATACTTCATGAAAGATATCGCGATATGGAGATAAGAAAGTATGGATAAAGAAAGCAAGGGAAGAGCAATTGAACAAAGAGACCGGGTACCATAGATCACAAGATTGACAATAAAAGCGAGATGAAAAAATTCCTAGAGAAGAGGAAAGATGTTAGATACATAAAGGTTTGGAAAATAATTGAGAGAAAAGAAGGGCCAATTAAATAAGGAGCAGATTCAAGAGATTGTACTTTGAGACATTGTAGTGAAAGATGAATCCACAAATAGAAAGAAAGAAGTCGAGCTCCTTAGAGATAATGAATCTACCAATGAGATGATGATGAATCTACCAATGAGATGATGATGAATATACGTTGGAGCATGAATTGTTCTGAGCCATCAGCTTAGAGACTCCCAGTAATATGAATATTCTTGGAGGGTCTATCACGATAGTATGTGAACCAAAGAACCATCCTTGAGTAGCTTGCAGAGTTTGAGAGGTATATTCCGAACAATCAGTTAAGCGAAGTGCTTGTTTGAATATAGTCTGAATAAGTGTAAAAGAGACTTAGTAGGTTTTAATAGATATATGATAGTGGAATTAGGAAACATGGATTCCTTAGATTGGATTCCAGTGGTTCAAAGAACCAGACCATTATCGTAATGGATGATAATTACACAGGAATTGGCTCAAATAATACTAATGGATTACAAATTGACATATATTTTGAACCTGGTAGTGCATACATCAGTTCACATTCAAAGCAGATTAATGCTCGGAGAAAAAACAACGATAAAACTCCCTACAAGCTATGAAAGGAACCAAATAAATGTGAAGCACTTGATTTTTTGGAAACAAATTCTACATCAAAGAGAGAGATGGCAAAATGGGAAAGTTTGACACTCATGCGGACAAAGGAATACTGGTTGAGATTTACTCAAGGAGTACAAGAGAAACATACAAGTGTTACAATCTAAGATTAAACAAAGAGTTGTAGAAAGCATCAATGTAACAATTGATGAAAGCATTTGGAACCAGAATCAAAGAAGAGAACAACAAATCGATTGGAACAACTTTTTGAAGAAGAGATGAAAAGTAAGAAGAGGAAGATGGCGATGAAGAGAATCGTGAAGTAGAAGCCGAAAGTCAACAATTATCTCCAAAGACACCCAGTAAATGAGTCCAAAATTCATCCTTGATGATCAAGTTATAGGGAACAAAGAATCACGAGAAGTTGAGACTAGAGAGAGTAGTTCACGAGAACAAATACACTAGCACTCTTATCTACAATTAGACAAATGGTTTTGAAGAAGCCAGAAAGGATGAATTCTGGAATAAGACCATGGATGAAAAAGGTGAAGTCAAATAGAGAAAAATGACACTTAGAGGTGGTTCCAAGACGAAAGAATAAAAATGTGATCGGCAAAAAATGGGTTTCGGGGAATAAAGATGAATAAAGATGGGCCGGGGTTACAAGGAACAAAGCTATATTGGTATGTAAAGGATATGCAGTTGAAGGAATGCGACTTTGAAGAGATTTTACTTTAATTTCCCGAGGAATGGAAGCAATATATTTCTTTTAACATGCATGCTCCAAAAATGTTAAAAGTATATGTCCAGGATGGGCAGTAAAAATCAATTTTTTTGAATGGGAACTTGAAGAAGAAGTCTACATTGAACAACTGAAGGATTTCAGTTGTGGGAGAACACATACTATGTGTGTAAAATTAAGAATACCTTGTATGGTCTAAACATGCTCCTAGAGCATGGTACTCGGTGGATAAGTATCACTAGTGAGAGTTCGGAAAAGTCACAGACAACAACCTCTACATCAAGGTAAGTCAAGGTAATATTTTATTAATTAAGAGTTTATATTGTGAAATGTGTACATGGTAGTGTTGATGACAAGTTAAGCCAAAATTTTGCAAAAGAACATGCATAATGAATTTGAAATCTCGTTACCTAGAGAACTATCCTTATTTGGGACTTGAGAGATACGTCAAAGCAAACAGAATTTTTATTTCTCAAACCAGAGGTATATAAGATAAATGCTAAAGAGAGGTTAGGAATGGAAGATTGCAAACTAGTTGTAAGTTGAGTAAATAAAAATTCCTTGGTTGTAAGTTGAGCAAATATGATGATTCAAAGGATCCTATAGATGAGGTGATATGGGTCAATGATTGGTAGCCTACTATATGTGACAACATCACGACCAGATATATCACGAGCGGTTGGATAGGTGCTTACGATTTAAAGAAACACCAAATGAATCACATGTATTAGCGATAAAGAGGATCTTGAGGATATCTCAAAGGAGCATAAGAGTTTGGATTATGGTATCCAAAAGGAAGCGATCTATCACTTATTACCTACATGGATGTAAGATTGGATAGGTTGTATTGATGGCCAGATGAAGCACCCGATTGGAGCAACATTCTACTTAGGTGAGTGTTTGGGTATCATGGCTAAGCAAGAAAAAAAAAACATCTGTATCTCTATCTACAACTGAGGCAAAGTATTTTACAACAACAACATGTTGTACCTGAGGTTCTTTGGATGAAACAAACTTTAATGGATATACGGGTTGGGTATGATGAGGCCATTCCAATATATTGTGATAATACAAGAGTTCCATCAATATCTCAAAAACCAGTTGATGCACTCCCAATGCAGAAGCACATTTCAATAAATTATCACTTTATATGGGAACAGTTGCAGAAAATAACATACCGAGAGTTGAGTATGTGGGCACAAAGAATGCCGTGGCATACATCTTTACAAAACCACTTCCATGGGAAGCCTTTGAATATCTTAAGCCCAAAGACTTGGAGTTATTTACACTCAAAATGATACTTTTGAATGCTTATCTTATATATCTTAGATGTACACAAGGAAGCACCATACAAAGGACAATCCACATGGGAGCAGCCAGAATGGAAAGATACCTTTGCCATTGATGACAAAGGAGGAAGATTTATTAAGATGGGGAATGAGCATGAACTGGGTTGCTCCAGTCTGAGGATAGAGGCATGGTTCAGAGGGGCGATTTACTCGAGATATAGCAAGAGAGAAAGAGAGCATGGATTCTAGAGGCCAGTTGCTCGGATGCTTAAGAGGGACAAAGGCATGGTTCCAGGGGAGGCATAGGTAGTATGATTTGATGTGCATGATGTTTCCATCACCTTTGTGCAGGTGTTCGGGTTGGTTTACATGGTGGTATTGCAAACTCCAAGAACCTGAGTTTGGGTAATGGACCCAATATTGTTTGATGTCATCGACTCATTATTTTCATGGTTGATAAAGTAAATATGGATGAACTCCAAAGTGAATTCCCCCTTATGGTGAAATCCCTCACGGGGAAGATGCTTTGTGGAGTAAAAGAGGAACCCATGCTGGTATGGAACATGAGATGAAGGAAATTGGGTATGGGGAAAATATCCTATATGGATAGTGCTGTCCATTTCATTTCTGATGGGTATGTGGAGCGTCCACATAATTCCCTCGTTAGAGAGTTATGGCCATGAGGAAGTTCGAGCCCGGGTTGGAGTAATGGATATTAAGTTTGTTTGATGGGTAGTGATATGATTTATGATATATTTTTAGGATAATACTATTCTATATGGATATTACTGTCACTGTTGGCTACGGTGGTTGTAATGTCACATAACTCCTCTGGTTTGAGAGTTATGGCCCTTCACAGTGGAGGAGGACCCTCTTATGTCATTTAGAAGCCCCAAAGGTCAAAGTGGTTTAGAGATTTTGAGATGTAAATAATAAAATTGAAGTATTAGGTGTATTATAATTCCAAGTGAATACAAAATAGAATTATTTCAATATAAATTTAATGGAGAAATTAGAAGTGGACCCAACCCTAAAATGGAAAATTGGGCCAAGTGGCCTAGAAGATGTTTTAAGGAAGTTACTTGGAGAGTAAAATAAGAGGCAATGCTCTCTCATTTTGAACACAATTGAGCATATTGAATAACTATCTATATGTGCGAAGTGTAAAGGGATATCTAAAGTATTGGGTCTGAGTAACCATATTAACCATATTTGCTATAAATCCTTTTACGAGGAGAGGTTCCAAAGTAGTGACACTTGGAGGTGCATAAAACACCAGCGAGAAGAACATTTTTATGGGTTCATATCTTTATACATTCACGGGTTTCAAAGTTATGATTACTTCAAGTTAGGGTTGTTGACTAATCCAAAACTAGGCATGTGAGACTAGCAGAAAGTTTGATGAAAATGATAGTCTCTGCTTTTAAAGTTAAGGAAGGTTTGTAGGAATGTGAAGTATACTCACAGGGTCTGAGCTACGGAAATCATATTTGGATGATAGAAATTGATGAGACTTTTGGTTGTGGTACATGTTGAGTACATGGTTGAGACAAGTAGTTGATGAGTTGGCTTTATACATAGGGTGTATAGTTATTGATGTTGAATTTTATATTGATGAGTCATAGTTGATGAGTAATTGTCACATATGATTTTATACTTGGTACATGGTTGGATGCACTTTTATAAGGTACGGGTTGATTAGAGTTGGGTGCATGGTTGATGCACTTGTTATGAGTGCGGAGTTGATTCTGAGTTGGGCAAGTTACACTTGTTTATGGTACAATTTGATTAGAGGTTGAGAGTCTGAGGTTGATGCATGGTTGATGCATGGTTCATATTATTAGTACAGGTTCACAGTGGTGTCTCCGGCGATGATAGTGTTGGTTCCATCATTCTACTTCTACTTGAGTGGAATGAGGCAAGGACAAGTGGTTGCAACCACCTTCCGGTTGTAGCCAGAGAACATTGAGGTTGTAGCCTCCTTCTAGTTGTAGCCAAAGAGGTGGGGAGTTGGAGCTTCCCACCTCAGGTTGCTTTGAGAGACCTAGGGGGTTGGAGCCTCCCCTTCCTGGTTCTGAGTTGGAGAAAACAAAGGAATTTGTTGCTTCCGATGAATGTAATTCTTCAAGACATATAAGAAAAAACAGTATGGGGTTTTCCTCCCTTGGCCAATGAATGTAATTCTTCAAGACATATAAGAAAAAACATTCTGTGGTTTTCTCCCGATTTGGGTTTCCACGTAAAACACTGGTGTACTGTGTATGTGTATGATTGTTCATTTGTTCATTGCTTATTTACTCTGCAATTATTGGATGATAATTCTTCATTGATATAACACTTAGATTATATGGTTTAAAAGGGATTAAATTTCTCTATTACTGATTCACCCCCCCTCTCAGTAATCCAACACCCACCTATTAGGCAAGGATGCCATTTCTTCACTGCATGTAGTATTTCCATCATTTCCTTCTCATAAATGGGTTTGCGTAAGTATTTTCCCTTGAGTGGCAGACTTTCAAAAGCTAGGGCCCTTCCTTCTTGCATTAGGACAACACCAATTCCATTTCCCGAGGCATCACATTCCACAATAAAGGTTTTTGTGAAGTCTAGAGTGGTCAAGACATGAGCTTTGCACATCACCTCTTTAAGTTGTTCAAAATATTTAGTTGCCTCTGGAGTCCATGAAAATGCATCCTTCTTAGTTAGTGCAGTTAAAGGTGCTGCTATTCTTCCATAGTGCCGAACAAACTTGCGGTAGTAACCTGTCAAACCCACAAATACTCTAAGATTCTTCAATGATTTTGGAATCGACCAGTCCATCATGGCCTTAATCGTGTTATGGTCTACCTTGACACCTTCATGAGATACAATATGACCCAAATACTTTACCTCCTTCACTCCAAAGAAACATTTGGATGTTTTGGCATATAGTTGTTGCTCCTTTAGTAGTTGTAGCACCTTGTCAACATGTCACACATGATCCTCCCAAGACTTGCTATAGATTAATATATCATCAAAAAATACTAACAAATTTTTTTGAAGGAAGGGCTTGAAAATGGAATTCATCAACCTTTGGAATGTGGAAGGTGCATTTGTAAGGCCAAAAGGCATGACCAAAAATTCATAATGGCCTTCATGAATTCGAAATGCTGTTTTTGGGATATCTTCTTCCTTCATTCTAATCTGATGATACCCTTAACGAAGATCCAACTTTCTGAAATATATTTCTCGATGTAGTTCATCTAACAATTCATCAATGATGGGAATGGGAAACTTATCTTTAATAATTATCTTGTTGAGCTCTATATAATCTGGACACATACGCCATGATCCATCTTTCTTGAATACCATTACCACCGGTGCAGAGTAAGAACTTTGACTAGGTCTAATAATTCCATCCTCTAACATTTCTTCAACCATACGCCCAATTTCACTCTTCTGGGCATAAGGGTATCTGTATGGCCTGATGTTAGAAGGAACACTCCCAGGAATTAGGTGAATATCATGATCATGATTTCGAGTGGGTGGTGCTGACGTTGTACTAGGAATCCAATGGTTACAATCATTAGGAACAATGGCTTTTAATTTTCAAGAACTTTTCATGAAATTTTCATTGGAAGGAAAATAAATTGAGTTAAGAGGTATCACTGGGAAACCTGGTAATGTGATAAGCTCTAATGGCATGAAAAAATTATTGAAAAAGGGGCATCAAGGTGTTATTTCATAACTATGCTCACTAGATGTTCAAACATCTAAGCCATCTATTCCTCAAGATCTCCAAGAGATGAACTACAAGATGCTACAAGAGATGATGGATTCAATGGAAGCTAAGTTTGAGGCAATAAATACTAAGATGACTGGTTTAAAAGGGGAGATCATGGAAGGATTGAAAAACTTCCTAATAGAGAGGAAACCTGAAAGTGAAAATGTATCCCATGAAATTCATGATGAGGACACAAGGAAGGTGAATCAAGAATGGAGAAACTCCAACTTTTGGTTGAAGACCAACCACGTTCCTAAGATAGATATGAGGAAGTTTGATGGAAAGGACCCAATCACATGGATACTTCAGATGGAGCAATTATTTGATCTACATAATGTGCCACATACACAAAAGGTACACATTGCTTCTTTGTATTTAGAACCCAATCAATTTGTATTGTATCGATGACTTTGTTCTCGCAAATCACTTGTCACTTGGACAAATTTCACGGAAGAAATGATAGCACACTATGAGGATACAAGGAGCAATACCTTCTTTAGCCAATTGATAAATCTCAAGCAAAAGGGTTCAGTTACAGAGGACATTGAGAACTTCCAAAGATTGAATATAAAGGTAATAAATATTCCAGATGAGCACTTGATTGATGTTTTCATAGGAAATTTAAAGGATAAAATTCAACATGAGGTTCGCCTTTGGGAACCCAAATAATTGGAGAATGCATTTAGGGTGGCAAGAAATGTTGAAAGTAGAAATATGGCTATGGCTACTAGGAGGACCAATCCTAACATCTATACAGAGAATAATGCTCCTTCTTCTAAAACACCTCAACCTACAAGGTTGACACCTCAACAATTAGAGGAAAGAAAAGCAAAAGGTTTATGCTTTAATTGTGACAACAAGTATAGTAAGGGACATAAGTGTGGTGAGAATAAATTATTCTACATAGATTGTGAAGAGGAAGAAGAAAATGAACAAGAACAAAAACCATCTCAAGATGAAAATGTAGAAGCAATTTCGTCTGAAGAGTTGACTCCCACGATATCGTGTAATGTAATGGATGGAATTAGCACTCCTCAAACCCTCAAGATCGAAGGATATATAAAAAAGAAAAAGGTAATGATCCACTATTTAGGGCTTATTTGAACATGAGTCAATCAATGTCAGAAAGGATGATTGAGTTTTAGTAGGAAAATTGGGAAAATAAAGGTCATTTTTGATGGCCTAGTAAGGCTAAAAAACTCAATGATAATGATGACTATGTGGAAGGACAAAAACTGGACGATTATATACAAATTATTTGGTTAAGGGTGGGACTCTTTTATAACCAAAAGGACCCATATGGACTTAACAATTTGTGAAAAGTCTCTAAATTATATGTTCTCTTTCATCTTAGTTGAAAATAATGAATGAGAGAGGAGAGATGGTGGGTGTTCATGTTGCAAAAATGAATTCCCAAGAGTGCAAGAGAAAATATAATAAAAATTAAACAAGGTGACATATGAAAATAAATCAATGATACCCAAGGATATTCTTCCCCTATAAAGGTGATGGTTTACACACATTTTCCATGCCAAAGAAAAAATAACAAGCCTCAAATAGAAGCTAGTAGAAAAAATAATGCCTGACAACAAAAAAACTAGATAAAAGGGTGATATCCCTTATGGGAATGAGAATATATAGATAAGAGAGAAAAGTGAGGCTAAAAATGCAATATCATGCTACATGGGCTTCTGGTCTTATTGAAAATTCTCTTCATGGGTGTTTTTTAGAAACACATTTACTAATCTAGGGATACTCATTATAGGAAGGATTTGTTAATGGATGTGTGCAAAGGTGGAAATGCAGAATATGCTAACACACCAACTTCTGAATGGGTTTCCTATGGTAAATTTGGATGGAAAGAGGTTCAAATACATGGTTACAAAGGGAATAATTAGACTTATGTATAATTTTAGGAAATTACCTTAGCAAACCAACACTCACTAAGAGAATAATCCAAAAGTACTGTGATATCTATTCCAATATATTTCACCCATCAAACAATAGATAAAAAGAGTCATCCATTTTCATGGAAATGTTCTCAACATTAAGCTATTTGACAATTTCCCTATCATTGATAAAATAAATAGTATTTTTATGTAAAGAGAGGCCAAGGTATCCTCTTCTAGGGAACACAGTGATGCTGAATATGTATTGAAATAATAACACCAAAGGGGATATAGTCTAAGGGCCCATTGGTGGAGTACTTGGGCCCATAGAGGAATTAAAATGGAGAACCGTGAGGCATTTTTTGCTACACCTAGAGTATATGTTATCAAATCCTCTCTTGCATATTTCTAAAAATGGGATACAAACCTAGAAATAATTAGGTTGAATTTGTGCAAATGATGTGTCAAATTTCAACCTCAAATGAAGGTATCTTGTAGTCCTTATAACAATTCTCACTCACCTTCACTTGAACCTATATTTCTCCCACTGGAAACTCATTTTTGAAACTTGAAGAGTGTTGGGTAATACTCACATGGTGGTCATCAAAACATAGAAAACTTCACCATCAAAATATTGAATCAAAATTAAATGTTGTAGTTTCCTTATTTACAAAAAGATTTTGGGATGATAGGTTTTTATTTGAATAAAATGGGATACAAAGGAAGAAGAACATGGGTATGTAGAACCACTCACTAGAAACCCGTCTATGTTATCTTGTGCCAACATATTACAAAATGAAATATGGATGTCATATGCTCAAGATATCACTAGTTTTTTATACGAACCCTTAGAAACAATGCTACTTGGTTTTGGGAGACATGATTTTAAAAAGGAATGGAAATATATTAAAAGGGTGAAAATAAAAATTATTTAAGGAAGTTCTCCACTTCATACAATCATTATTAACATCAACCTAACTTCTCACTCCCTTATCCATTTATCCCCTTATTCCTCCCTCACCTTTCTCATTTCTTCATCCTCCATGTGTCTTATCCCTTTGCAATCCTTGAATGCATCCTCCCATGTGTATGCAGAATGAAGAGCCCCATATATCCATCCTTTATTTCCTCTATATCCTCCACCTTCTTCCATAATTTGTTCAACATATTATTTTCTTCAATGATTTATTCAACATATTTATTTTGTATCCTTCACCTTCTTCCACGATTCTCATTCTTGCTCGAAATTAAACTATTCAGAGCCTCCCATGTGTCATTGGTTGTTTACTTTCCTAATAAATGAGGATCAAGTGATCCTTCACTCAATCTATAATGATGCTCCTAGCTTTCACATCCTTTTGATGACTGATGACTAGTTCTGCTGCATCTGCTGGTGGGGTTATCTGAGTATAACAAATTCCCAGATCTTATCTCCATCAACACCAACATGATCCTCTCCTTCCAAGGAATGTAGTTGGAAACCCCATCTAACCTATCCTTGAATCGAAATACCATTTCCATATCCAAGATATGATCTAATAACCCTTTGCTTAAACTGCCTTTGTATTGACTTGTACAACCTTGTACGCGACTGCCACCACTAAAACACATGTATGTATGCGACAATCTCCACTAGAACCTGATTATGTGTGTGAATTTCACCACTGCAACCAACTTACACCTCTCTACACCTGAAAAAAATCCATGTTTTGCCTCAATACTATTGTTTCCTTTAAATCCATTCTTCGATTTCCGCCTCCTGGTTATAGATCTGACTAGATCTTCTTGCGGATATGATAGATATTCTTGCAACTGCTCAGATCTGTGCTCTTGGTTTCCTCCCTTCATATCAGGTATTTATACCATGTTGATTTTCTTGGAATCAACCCTTGGTATGCTTTGATACAATGTTGACATTTTACCACTTCAACCCAACACACAATAATTAGCTCAAAATAAAATCACTTTATCTACTAACATCACAGCTGAATAATCAACTAAACATGCAAATGAAGCATAACATAGGAAACCAAAATATCACACAAAAGACACCAATATTTTTGGGTATAAACCCCTGGAAAAACCCCAGAGGAAAACTAGTTCCAAGATGCTTTTATTAAGGTCAAATTAGGGATCCCGTAATAGGAAAAATGGCCCACTTGTTGGACAGTTGGTTTTCATTGATGTCAACCCTCAGAATGTTCGAGATACCACATAGTTGTGGTTGATATTTATGGTGAGTTATTTTTGATTGATTTCAACAAGAGTGGTTGATGTTAGCAGATGTGTTGGGTTCATTTGATGAAGTCTACACGAAGCCTTAGAGGTGTGGTAATGAGACCTGAAGTTGTTTGAGGAATAAGGACATGAAGGATAATGAAAATGTAGGTAACACACTCATAGATGGATAGTCCTCATCTTTTTTTTTCTGGTGATAGATGGTACACCACGTGGTTCATCACAATTGAGGAGTTATGGCCCTATGAAGTTAGAAGCCCCGAAGAATGGTTAAGAAGCCCCTAGTTAGTTACAAGTCTTTAATGAAAGGGTAAAGTGGTTGTAACAACAAATTTAAGAATCCCATGAGATTAAGGAAATAGGTTGCCCAAAAAAATTATAAATACACCTCATGGAGTCATTCACAAGTACATTCACTCACTTATTGTATCTAACATCTTTGAGTGAACTAGTGATCTATTTGGCAAGTTTGCGAAAATGAAATCTGAGGTAGTGGCAAGTGAGAAGTGTGGGAGTTTCGAGATTACAAAGGAGAGCTAGGGTTTTTTGTAAAAACCCTAATTGGATGATCCCCGTGGGTCAGACAACTAGTGTCCTGTGAGGCATCCCCACAGGTTGCCTAGGGATCATCACATGAGGCCCCATGTGAAAAGTAGTCTTTGTCCCACCAGGACAAGAAAAAAGTGAAGGAGGATGCTTGTTCCTGGTTGTTGAGGACAAGGAGGGTATTTTTTTTTCTTGATATTTTATACAAAAGGTCAACTACAGGTTACATGTATGCTTATGTGATTATTTCTTATACTTGGTGATGGTACGGTACATGCTTGAGAGGCATGTCTTGTTGATGCGTGGTACATCTTGGTGATGGAATGATACCTTGTTAGAAGTACACTCTTATCTATCTTCATATCTAGTTTGGTATATGTCATGGTTATGGTTCATTATTAGAGACATATCTTTGAGATGTTGGTACATGGTTGAATTTCACACTTGGTATATGCTAGCACATGTATGAGACACACCTCTTGGTGATGTTGGCACATGTTTGAGGTACATGGTCTATGGATGATTGGCATGCTGTTTGAAGTATATGGTTGATGATATAGTGCATGGTTAGAGAGATATGTTGGTTATCTTGGTACATGCTTTGGTACTTTGTTGAGTCACTTCATTGTTGATATCTTATGGTACATGGTGTATGGGATGATTGATACGTATCATGAGTGATATGGTATATGGTTGAGACACATCTCATGGTACATGTTGGTACATTATTGATGGTATGGTATAGTTTTGATGCATGACATGATACATGGTATGGTACAGGTTGATGTACATGGTATGGTACATGTGGATGTACATGGTATGGTACAAGTGGGTGTATTTGGTTGATGTACATGGTATGGTATAGGTTGATGTGCATGGTTGATGCATGGTCGATACATGCTGATGTACATGGTGTGGTGATGTTTGAACATCTGGTTGATAGGTTTTCTTGGTGATCACGGATCTAGCTTCGTTGATGTTGAGTATCGACGACAATGACAAGTTGGTGTGACAGGTTCGATACATTGACAGGTTGGATATAGTGACATGTTAGATACAATGATAGGTTGATAGGTTGATGTGTCAGTGGAAGTGTTTGTGATAGTGACAGTTTGGTCTACAATTATATTTCAGGGTGATAGGATGGGGAAAGGAAAGGGGGTTGTAGCCTCCTTTCGATTGGTTGTAGAGAACAAAGGGAGTTGGAGCTTCCTTTAGGTTGGAGCCTCCTTCTGGTTGAAGCTAGAGAATTCATGGATTTGTAGCTTCCTCTAGGTTGGAGCCTGTAAATAGGGTCGTAGTCTCTTTCCAGTTGCAACTAGATATTTGGGAAGTTGGTGCTTCCAATGAATGTATTCTTAACAATATATAAGAAATAATTTTGTGTTTTTCTCCCATTTGGATTTCCACGTAAATCCTAGTGTACTATGTATTTGATGTGATGTTGCTTATGTTTATATGCTCATGATATATTGAATGAAATCATAGATGATACATTGATGATATATTGCTGATAAAGTTGAAGTTTATATATTGTGTTTAAAAGTGGTAAAAGTGCTCATATTGATTCATCCCCCCCTCTCAGTATTCCAACACCACTAAGAGAATATACATTGCAGACAAACCTGGAAATTCATGTGCTACTGTACAAACCTATACTAACAAGATTTTCAAGGTGTATGTGACTTTCCTTTAGAAAACACGCGTACATACACAATTGTCCCCATTGAAACCCGTGTACATGTACAAAAACTACGTATGAAAACATCTGTATGGCACACCCATTTCCAGTGGCTTCAATCATATGAAACCCACCTGTAGATACCTCTGCTCTCTCTTCTCCTTGACCTATATGATCTATAGATGGAAGTCCTTCTCCACATATCCGAGATATTGAATCACAATACTTTGTGATCCAACTCTATTTGCATCAACACTTGGATGAAATCCCTTCAGCCAACCTGTGAGATATCCTCACTCTTGTGTAAGAAAAAAACATTCTTTGCTTCTACACTCCTCACACTAGAAAAAATCCTTCTTTTCTATCCTCGAACTTGATCTCTCACCAAAATCTCTCACAAGTGTATCTCACACAAGTCCCGACCATTTCGACTCCCTCAACACGAGTGTCTTCCTCCTTCACCCTAGCCTTGCTTTTATAGTCATGAGTTATAACATAAAACTAATCTCCAAAGTGATTGATGGTTGAGATTACTTCTCACATCCACTTAATATTTACATGCTTAGATTACGTGCTAATTTTTTTATTTTTTATTTTTTATATTTTATTTAATTTTTTTGTACTAGGGGAATAGACAACTCGTGGTTCTCATACTTGCGTGACAAAGGGTCGATACCCGTACACTACCACTATAACCCCAGGTGCACCACACATCCCGCAAGCATGGAGCACAAGTAAATTGCGGTGAGAATCGAACTTGAGACCTCCTTTACATATTTCCTTCCATTTAAATGGCACTTGCCAATCGGTCTACACCCCTGTGTGATTTTTTGACTAGGGGAATCGACAACAATGACTGTATCGTACTCATGTGACACGGGGTTGATTCCTGCTGGCTACCTTATAACCCCTAGGGAGAATCGCACAACCCGCAAACACGCCTCTGGATAAATCAAGGTTTGAACTCGTGACCTGCGTAACAACACGAACGCCTTAACAGTACGTTCACTGGCCACTAGACGAAACCCCTGTGGGCAGATTACATGCTAATTACTTTTATGACTTTCCTTAAATAACTCAACTAACTAATAAAAACTTTACTTTAATTAATTATTTTAACTAAGGTAAACTGAAGGATAGAACAATTTCTATGACTTCCACATGCTAGACACATGCCAATGTGGAAGTACCTGTTAGATGCTACCACTAACATCAACACTATTAGCCAAAAATTCGACAATATGTCAATAAGTATATCATATCATGCAATACATTCTCCATCACCAAGCCAACCATTAAAAAATAGGGACTATACAACCCTCTACCTACTCTTGATAGGCCCTGGGAATCCATTTCGATGACTACATGTCTGGTCTCCCCTCAACCAAGCATGACAATGAATGTGTATTCATGGTTGTTGATTGATTCTCTAATATGGCCATTATAAATACTTGCAAGAAGAGTATCAAAAACAAGGCCACTACCGAGCTCTTCTTCAAGTGAGTGTGGGTACACTTAGGACTACCATAGAGCCTCATATCAGATTGGGATAGTAGGATCTTTATTACATTTTGGTTAAGCCTCTGGTCACTACTAGAGATCAAGCTCACCAAATCCACTTCCTTCCACCCTCAAACTAATGGATAAACATAGCTCATCAATGGATGATTATGCATATCTTGTGCATGTACAACTATAAGCATCCACACACATGGGATGAGATCCTTTATTATGTTCAACACATCTACAATAGATCCCTCCATATCCCGACCGACCACAACCCTTTTTAGGTGGGCCTAGGATTTCAACCATTTGGCCCCATTGATGTAGCACTGCCCCTTGTGTCCACACAGGTATAATATTCCCATGCTCAATCAGAGGACTACAAAACCACCAAATTCATTGAATGGATCCAACACATCCACTAACATGTCCATGATATTTTACATAAATCCAATGCTAATTACAATAAATTCCATGATCAACACCGATTTCCACACAAGTTTCAGGTGGGAGAAAATGTTTGGTTGCATTTGCAGAAAGAGTGACTTATAGGATCCAATTATAATATGTGTCCACTTTTCTATGGCCCTTAAACCATCACCAAGGCTGTGGGAAACACCTATTTTGAGTGAAGTATTCCCCCCTTCCTTGTCTTGTACCTAGTATTCAATGTGGACCTCCTTCGACCATATTTTCCACCACTACTGGACACATCAAAAGTGGAAGAGAAACTAACACCTACATATATCAACCTTGATTACATGGAATAAGGAACCATTGATTAGATCATGGACACATAGGTTAAGAGCACCCGCCAATAGAATATCCAACTCTATCGAGTTCTCAAAGCAGGGTAGCTACTGCACTAAGGAAAGTGGTTCACCAAGCGTCAAGTTCAACATAAGTTTCCCCATTTGATGGGGGCACTCAATGCAATGGATACCATTGCTTCATAAAAGGGGGAGGATTGATATAGGTGAATATAAGTGGCCACACACCTATTCAAATAGCTCAAAATAAAGTTTCCATCTTGGTAGTTTTTCTACGTTTTTTTCGGGTCTTAAACTTCCGGGGCCATTTTGAGGCCCTAAACGAAGTGTTTTTGGCCCAAAAGTGCCGACCAGATAGATAGAGGCATGTACTAGGCCATTCAAAATGTGTAATCCTAATATATACCTTTTCAACACGCTACTGAGTGCCATAAATGAATATCATATGCAAAAGTAACACCCCAAGGAAGTTGACATATCAACTAACCACATCGGGGCCCACAAACCTTTTGGCATTTCATCTTCTGGGGTTAGGGTTTTGGATTTTTAAGGTTTTCTCATTGATACTTTATGTTAAAATGACTTTTATGTCTCATTGTAATCATATTTTTTTGAATTCATGTATCCATCACATCTCTTCTTATAGATAAGCTACAACCATTCTAGCGAGTTGATTTCACTTTTCATTTTTATAGTTCCTGCATATTTCGTTCATTAATAGAAATTGAGTATTACTATATCTTTGTTTTTCTGTCATATTTATGTGTTTTATATCGTCCCCTCATAAATCCAGATCAAAGGATCCAATGGGGAGGGTGAGGTATGATGAAATTGAATGTGGAAAGGAGGAGAGGAGGTGAAGGTGGAGCAAAGGGGAAGGGGGGATGTGGTGGGATAGGGGAAGGGGGGATGTGGTGGGATAGGGGAGGGTAGAGATGAGGGGTAGAGGGGGTGGATGGTTATGGGTAGAAAAGGGGGAAAGACAATAAGAGGGGGATATATGTGAGAGAAGGGGATGTGGGAATGAGGGGGTGGGGAAAGAGAGGAAAAGTGGGAGGAGGTGAGAAGAGGTAAAGGGTGGATGGGTAGGGGAGGGTGAGTGGTGGGCATGGAGAAAAGGAGGGAAAATCCACTAGATAGGTTAGGATAGGAGGTGAACATATAGGGAAGGTGGATGGGTATGGGAGGAAAATGGGTATGGGGGATAAGAGTGGGATATAGGTGAGAATAGGAGAGGTGGTCATGAGGGGCTAGGGAAAGAGGAACAAAGAGGGAGAAGATGAGAAGAGGTGAAGGGTGGATGTATAGGGGAGGAGAAGTGGTGGACATGAAGGGTATGAGGGAAGTAAAGGGGGAGGAGGATAGGAGGCAAGAGAGGGGTAGGTAAAATTATTGTGGTGCATAAATCAATCAAGGTATTTATACATTATGGATAGATAATGGGGATAAGGTGTGGAGGAGCTTGGGGTAAACTAGGTCACGTGGGCCTTGGATTGAAGGTGTTTCAAGAAATATGGAAGTGACTAGAGAACTAGGATGAATATTCAAGGGGTGTGGGGCCTCAAGGAATAAGTATGGGCATAGGGATATTAGGGCCTAGGTGTAGAGGGGATTAGGGCCTAGGAACACAGGTGGATATTACTGGAGTAAATTTAGGGGCCCAAGGGTAGACAAAGATAATTTCTAAGTAAAGGTGGGGATGGAGGGGTAGAGGAGTATAAGGGTTTGATGGAGATAGGGGATTAGTGTGGAAGTGGTATAGGGGTTATATGGAGATAGGGAATGAGTTGGGGAAGTGGGATAGGGGTATAGGTTGGGAGATAGTGGTGGAAGGGACTCATGGGAAGGGGTTTGGGCATAAGAGTGGAGGGGGATATGAGCAAAGGCTTGGGCTAGTTATCACATATAGTTGTCAAGGGAAACATGTCGTCCAAGTCTGTGGCCTGCACAAGAAACACCAAAGCGCAACGTTCAGAGCAGTCCATTTCGTGCTCGAAATAGAAGCTACAGGCGAGATCAACTTCAACGACATACATTCCTAAGAATATCAAATCAATGGTTCATGAGAATCAGGGTTCAAAGTGTTGTTAAAGTTGTCTGTCAAAATGGCCAAATCCAGAAGTGTTGAACGCTCAAAGTGAATCTAGACCATCCATCGGTGGGGCCACGCATCAACAGATCCATAGTTTTGGGTAAAAGAATTTGAAGGCAGAGGAGGTTTGAGATTTGATTTTCCCCGAGCTTGGAGACCCGAAGGGATCTCAACCGTCAATATCTAGAGGCCACATGTCATCATATATTTCTCCGGGAGGTATTATTGTTAAATGTCAAAAGTAGTGTCCCCCTCCCCCAGGGCACAGTTTGGCGGATCCTAAATTTGGCGGGCGGTTGCGCTTGGCAGTGGTGCTAAATCTAGAGGGCGTGCCCAAATCTCAGATCGGGACCAGATCTACGATCATAGTTCATTGCGGGGAAGCAACATGCTCGGGTGATAATTTTCTTGAGCGATACCGCAATCGAAAGAATGATTTGGAAAAAGGACTACGTGGCAAGAGATGGTGAATTGCAGGCTCAAAAGCAGTGTGAACCCAAACCACCTTTGAGCGGCCTCGCAATCACATGTTTATATGGTGTCCTATCCGAGAGAACCACGTGGTAACCCCCTAGGCATTTAATATCATTGATTTCCTGATGCAGACAGTTAATGAAGGAGAGGAAGGTTGGTTAAACCTCGTCTCACTACTTAAATGGAAAGACAGAAGGAATGTCAGCAAGTCGACTCTTCTAAAGGTCCTTGCTGAAACAAGATCATGTCTTATAGAAGCTCACGTTTGACAAAAGACTACATCCACAGTCTTCCAGAGAAGACACAGATGTATGGCATTGGATGAGAAGCTCGAGCACGCCTCTGCTGGTAGTGGTGAATTTGTTTTAGTATACAGGAGTCATTTTGATATTTTGTAATGGTCAATGGTTGAGCAGTGCTCCCGTATTGTAAACTTTTAATGAAGAACACTGGTTCTCTGGTTATGTATTTGTTTTTGAGATATATTGTTTAATGAAAGTCAACTTCTTCTCCATCTTATTTTCCTCTGATAATGAGAGAGTTCATGTTTGATTGATTCACATGGATTGTTGTAAATGTATTATGATAAATGTTTGATCATAGTACTATTATGATTTCTTTCAGCTTCCTTGAAATTTGAATCCAAGAGGACCTTGTGTTCAAGTTTTTCCTCCTTAGGTTGCTGGAAAATCTGATGTTCATAGCGTACCTCTACACCTTTCTCACTAAATATTCCTCCTATTCACCCTTAATCCAACTTACTGACTGAAGTTAATCAAGACCTCACCTAAATGTGCATACCAGTCCAGTTTTCAGAGTTAAAACAATATAATCTTGAGTCTACACCCATTTGACCTGTCTAAAACCAACCCGTGACATAAAATTATGATGGGTACTGGGCTTATCTCCAACACAATCTAGAGGTGTCTTCTAGTGATAACATTTCTGGTGCCATTTCTGGGGAACGAATTGAAGAAATTTCCCTGTGATAGAATGAGAAAGAGATTTTGATTCTGAGGGTGCATCAGATATCAGAACCATTGAAGATTGCAACTTGCACCTAGAGAATCCACTGTTTTGACTCCACTTTTTCAATTGTGGCTATCTCTAGAACACCCGAAGATGACCCATAGAATCTTTCTCGAGAAGGTTTTTAGCAGTTTCTTTCTCTTCTTGAAAGTTCCCTAGGAAAATGACAATGATTAGATCTGGTCTTTGATGGTGAACAAAGACTAGACGCATTCATGATGCATATCATTCAGCTGGCAACTCCATGTTTAAAGAATCAATCAGTGACTCCACTGGTATGAAATGGAAAAAATCTTGGCTCAGAGGTTTGCTCCTTTTGATTTTTTTTGCGTTCGTGGTTTTCCAAATGTTGTTCCTTCTATGAATGAATGGGGTGATTTTTTCCCCAAATTTAGAGAGTGTAAAGATGACAACCCTGCCAAGCATCTCCGTGAGTTTCATGAACTCATGCATCAGTGGGGAATACATCATGAGGATGTATTATTGAAGATGTTCATGTTTTTGTTAGCAGGAGATGCTTGTGAGTGGTATTTCTCCTTACCCATTGCTAACATATCCTCCTTGGAGAAGTTTCATGCAACTTTCAATAGGCAATGTCAAAAGTTTTATTCCTCTGAGTTTATTTTTCAAAACTATTGTGAGGAATATAAAGACTATGTTCCAGATATGACTGTTTCTTATGAAAGCTGTGAGAATGAGGGATATACCTTGGAGGAGTTGATGGAGCTGGTAGACTCCCTTTCTGCCGAAGTAGAGAGGTTGAAACCTGAAGATATCGCTGATGATGGAATAGCTATGGATGCATTATTTTCTACCCCTAGTACACCTGCTATCTCAGATTTAAAAGAAGGAATGGTTGAAGAAAAGAATCAAGAGATAAATCTTTCCTCTTTGCAAGATAAAAGAGTTCTGCGCTCACCTACCCATGAAGAGTATTCAGAAGCAGAAAGCACAAGCTGCCAATCTTCTTATGAAAGAGAAAGATCCTACCAAGAGCAACATGCTAGAGAGAAAGAGCCATCCATGGATATACATGAAGAGACTTCTTGCGCTCAGCTAGTAGATGTTGTCAGAGCAGATAAAGGAGAAATGGAGGAGCTAACAGTGCAATTTATCTCCTATCTTGAACCTATAAATGAGGAAATATTACCTGGTATCAACCAACCCGCATCAGCCCTCTACCCACCTGTACACTCTGAGAACATCGAATGACGGGTGAGAAACAAGGAAGTGCAGGAGGTAATTTCTTACCAGTTGAGCTTTCCTGATTATAAATTTTGTGACCCCGTGGGGTTGTATATGGAGCTGTGTTTCCCAAAAGCACTGTATCCTGCAAGGTTATTGATATTATCATCAATTAAGGGTATGGTTGGTGTTCCAAATCATGTTCTCATTCTGATGTCATACTTCCCTTACCTTTTGTGGATCATTTGCACCGAAGAGAAGAATTATATTACCGAGCAATCTGGGTGGCTATGGTGGAAGTTTGCTTTCACCTAACGGTTTGTAAAATTAAGTTAGTGTAGGTTTGTACATAAATAAGCTCCCTCTGGAGTAGGTGTGTTTTTTTTCTTTCTTAAGTAGATTAGAGTACATGTCGGCCTTCAACGAAATGTTTTGAGCTAGACTCCATAACCCAACAGATAAGGCACTGGAACTACTTGTTCTTGGCAGCTCACAGGGAGCATGCCATCCCCTGTGGAGCCAAATGTTATCACATATAGTTTTCAAGGGTAGCAAGTCATCCAGGTTCATGGCCTGCACAAGAAACGTCAAAGCGCAACTTTCAGATCAGTCCATTTCGGGCTCAAAATGCAAGTTACAGGTGAGATCAACTTCAATGACAGACATTCCTGAGAATATCATATCGTCAGTTCGCAGGAATCGGGGGTTCGAAGTATTGTTAAAGTTGTTTGTCAAAGTGGCCAAATCCAGAAGTGCCGAAGGCCTGAAGTGAATCTAGACCATCCATTGGTAGGGCCACACGTCAACAAATCCATAGCTCCGGGTAAAAGAAGTTGAAGGCAGAGGAGGTTTGCGATTTGATTTTCCTAGAGCCCAGAGACCCGAAGGGATCTCAGCCATCAATCTCTAGAGGCCACACGTCGTCAGATATTCCTCTGGGAGGTATTATTGTTCAATGTCAAAAGTAGCATCCCCCTCCCCCAAGGTACATTTTGGCGGATCCTAAAGTTGGCGAGCGGTTGATATTGGCAGTGGCGCTAAATCTAGCGGGTGCGCCCAGATCTAAGATCATGACTAGATATACGGTCACAATTCATTGCAGGGATGCAACATGCTCGGGCGATAATTTTCTTGAATGGTCCCACAATTGAAACCGTGGTTTGGAAAAAGGACTACGTGGTAAGAGGTGGTGGATTGCGGGCTCAAAAGTGGTGTGAAACCAAACCACCTTTGAGCGGCCCCACAATCACGTGTTTATATGATGCCCTATTCGAGAGAACCACGTGGTCGCCCCCTGGGAATTTAATCTCGTTTATTTCCCGATGCAGACAGTTAATGAAGGTGAGGAAGGTTGGTGAAACCTCATCTCACTACTTAAATGGAAATACAGAAGGACTGTCAACAAGCCGACTCTTCTATAGGTCGCTGCTGAAACAAGCTCACATCTGATAGAAGCTCACGTATGACAGAATATCGCGTCTGACAGAAGACTGCATGTGCAATATGCCAGAGAAGACACATACATATGGCATTGGACGAGAAGCTTGAGCATGCCTCTGCTTGTAGTGGTGAATTTTTTTGAGTATATAAGAGTCATTTTGATATTTTGTAATGGTCAATGGTTGAGCAGTGCTCCCGTATTGTAAACTTTTGATGAAGAACACTGGTTCTCTGGTTATGTATTTGTTTTTAAGATATCTTGTTTAATGAAAGTTAGCTTCTTCTCCATCTTATTTGCCTCTGATACTGAGAGAGTTCATGTTTGATTGATTCACATGGATTGTTGTAACTGTATTATGATAAATGTTTGATTATAGTACTGTTATGATTTCTTTCAACTTCCTTGAAATTTGAATCCAAGAGGACCTTGTGTTCAAGTTTTTCCTCCTTAGGCTGATGGAAAATTTGATGTTCATAGCAGAACTCTACACCTTTCTCACTAAATATTCCTCCTATTCACCCTTACTCCAACTTATTGACTGAAGTTAATCAATACCTCACCTACAGGTGCATACCAGTCCAGTTTTCTGAGTTAAAACGATATCATCTTGAGTCTGCACCCATTTGACCTCTTTAAAACCAACCCGTGACATAAAACTCTGATGGGTACTGGGCTTACCTCCAACACAATATGGAGGTGACTTCTAGTGCTAACAGGGACCAATGGTTAAGGGGCTTGAGGGGGTGGCGTAAAAATTTCCTAGTGGTAGAGGTAGGGGCTCATGTATGGAGGAAACCAAGGGTGTAATATGATTTGGGCCTAGAGACAAAGTGTGGTTGTAGGTCCCTAGGGGAACAAGGTTTAGGGATTCATGGGTGTAGGGGTATGAGGGCCAAGGGTAAAGGGGTATTGAGTAGAGGTGGGGGTCCAAGTACATATGGAGCTAGCGTCTAAGACATGGGTGTCAAGGGACTAGTGTTGAGGGATTAGTTGGGAGATGAAGTTCCAAGGGAAGATGGGGATATTGTGAGGGTGGTGGGGACTATGTGGAAGAGGTAAAGGGGATTTCAGATCCATCGGTGAAGGATATAAGGAAATAGGGATAGCGTATAGGGAATGGAAGGTCAAAGGTTGTGTTTAGAGCTATGGTTATGGATGAGGGGCCATGGGATAAGATTATGGGTCGAGGGAATGTGGGTCCTAGGTTGAAGGGGGCCCAAACATAAGGGTAAATAGTGTTAATGTGCCTAGGATCAAGAATAGGTCCGTAGGGTAATGGTATAAGGAAGGATTGAGACCTATGAAATAGGTTCTGGTGGCATAGGTGATGAGGTCCCATGGGGGAATATGACCTTGGCATGAAGGTGGTCAAGGTAGAGGAAAGGGCCCAATGGAAGAGGGAATTGGAGGAATGAGGGAAGATGGGGATGGAGATAGAGTTAGCGTCCAAATAATGGATGGGGTTGGGGATAGAGGATTACTTTGTCTAAGTCTTGCGTTTACTCCCTTGACCATATAAATTCCTTGATACCCATACCTAATTATAAAAAAATTGTGAGGGAACCAACATCTTTCTCAGAGACCAATAATACCCTCTAGAGGTAATGTGCAATGCTTCAAGGCATTGTTCATTTCTCTGGATGACTAAAATATTTATTTAGGACATAAGGCATGGCATTTGTCCCTATATCATTTCCAAGACCTTCAGACACATGCATTTTTCTCAAAACCACATAGTGGCACCAAAATTCACAATAATAGGCTAATGCTACCCTCAAGAGGCCATGTGTGGTTTTTTGAGGTGTCCTTATTGGACCTAGATGGATATAAGCTTCATTTAGGGCATAACATTCAAGTTTCCTCCCATGGTCATGTACAGGGCCCCAAGACCCATACCTAGTGATAAAAAATGTCAGTGCCATACTTATATAAATAGTTAGAGGCAAAGGATTTCCTTTATAAGTCATATGTGGTTGTTCAAAGTGTCATTCTTGGCCCCAAAATCCTATAAGATTCCTTTAGGGAATAACTCTTGTTTTTTTTCCCTTGAAAATATCCAAGTTACAAAGACTCGTACTCAATGTTCAAAAACTCATATTGCTAACTATCCCCATTAGGAGACCAAGGATACCCTTGAAAGGTCCTTTGTGGTGGGTCAACATGTTGATGTCCCTAGATTCATACAATATTCCTTTGGAACACTCTTGTTAGACCTACCTTGTGAATGCTTAATAAAAAATGTGTGTGGACATTTTAAGAACGCACATGCACTCTAGAACATGTGAGGATTCTTTTCATTCATTTTTTTGGGTGGGAATGTCAACTTTAGCATACATGTTTGCTAATTTGGTTTCCTTGGATTTAGGTTCAAACTGACAAACCTATTGGTTTGTGTTTCAAATACATCAAAACCTCCATTTTTCCGAATACCTCTCAATATCTCTATTTTTCACATTATTTTTGTATAGGCTAAACAAATGTATTGTTGATGAAACTACATGCACGTATAGAGTCTATTATGTAGATTCCAAATATATACTTAAAAAAACACTGTTTACTATTTTAAATATGTTTTTGTCTTGAGATACAAAATATTAATATACGCACATATTTTATCCATTCTATAACTTTTTATCACCTTAACCATTTTTAAAATAAGTTATACACTACATTAGTACAGATCGATATCTACAATCTAAAAAAATAAACTATTTTTTTTTTATAATGTTAATATCCTCTTGCCCTGAACTAATGGAAGGCATTGTAATTTCACTGGTACATTTGGCGTAATTTCCAACGTGTTTCCGATGACTAAATGCCAGACTTCCCATTGTTAGGATATTTAGACACTTAGGATTTAGTTAAGATCAACTTGCTCTAATGTGTTGTTAGGTTAAAGTGTGTTTCTTTAGTATGAATTTGTAATCCCATGGTCATGATATGTTCCTTACATAGAGTGATTTGATGAATCATATGCTCCTTGATCTTAATGGATACATTGATCCATGGCTTAGCACCCGATTGGTCCATGACCTCTATTTAAATAGCATGGAGGGTCATTTTCCGATGATCGATTGTGAGAAATTCTCAGTAATATATTTTCTTTTGCATTAATAAATTAATACAATTGGCCACATTGGCTGGGGCTGTGGATGTTTCCCAACATGGGTTTTACCATGTAAAAACATTATTACATTGATCTTGGATTTGATTGTGTGAGTGGTTACCAAAGGTGTTCACCCTATGTTGGAATAATTGTGTTTTCGAACATGGTATTATAGTGCATTTGAAGATCCTCTCCCATTGTAGATTGATATCTTGAAGCCATGTGCTACATCTCTAGTTTCTTTTATTTTTGTACATTTTTTGGCCAATAGTACTATTCCATTGCATCTAGAGCGATCATTTCAATTATGAATGTTTTTTTTTTTTCACTTGAAAAGGTTTCTGTTTTTCCAAGATATGACCATTTCAGTCAGATCAAGAGGTATAACGCTTGAATACACCCTTTTTAATTTTTTACAGAGATAATATTTCAGTTTTTTTTTTTTAGTTTCTGGATTGCTACTCTTTCCAATCTGCATATGCTCTTTTCCCCGCGCTTTGTGTGATTTCATAAAATCATAAACATAGCGGAAAGTGTTTTCTTTTTTGTGTATGCTCTTTTCCATGCGCTCTGGGCTATTCCGACAAATCGTAAACAAAGGGAAAACTTTCATTTTCCAGGTAAGCTAACCATGATTTAAACCATGTTATTGTCGAGAAGCAATTTTTTTTGTTTGTTTGTGAATGCATGAAAATGATTTTTTTAGCACACACTTCAAGGCCATATTCAACAACAACAACCCCCATCTTCCTTCTTAATATTATAACATGTTTTTCACTAGCTCACTTGGCTAAAATTTGTTTTACTTACTAAGAGGTATTGAGTTCATGTGTATTTTTGTGTTACTTTCTGAAAAATTTCATGCATTTATTGTAAAGTGCATTTTACTTCATTTATAAAAGTGAATCACTATAAGTAGCTTCAATATTCTTTTTAGTTACTTTTTTTGCATGCAACTTTAATTTACAAAGTAACTTCAATGTAAAAGTGATTCCCACTTATTCTATAAAAGTGGGTCACTTCATAAGTAACTTATTTAAAAGTGAGCTTATAGGAAAAGTTAGATAAGGAGGAGTATCGCCACATGGACCAACTTCTACCTAACATGTCTTTGGTTATCGTTTATGCTTCTTTTCAAAAGGGAATAAATTTCACAACCAAAGTTCATTTTCAATGCCATTTTTTTGGAACAACCTATTTTTTCGAGAGATTTCCATCTCGATCATTAGTTTAAGCTTCTAAATCCATATTCCCTGAATATTTAATATGGATTCTCACAATGATCATTTTCTTACCAGTACCAACTACTGCTCATGGAAATCCCATATGGAGGATGTATTAGGAAGGAAAGGGTTATACTGGATTACCTTGGGAAAAGAAAAATAACCCATCGACGATGAAAAACAAGTCAAATGGGATAATATGAGTGACAAATAACGTTGACTAATCATAATTTCCATCTCTCTTGATTTAAATATTCACCTTCAAGGAATTGATGCCACTGATGAATCTTGGGAATAGATTCAAGATGTGTTTGGTAAATACAATATTATTAGATCCCACTAGTTAGAAAATAACTTAATGACTTTAAGTCCCAATTATTTTCCTTGCATTGAAGATGATTTATCTAATTTCAAAAAACTTAGAATTTTATGTATAGATTGCAAACTAGATCTAAGGTAAGATTGATGCATATATATTATTCTTGCTAAGCTTGGTAGTGCATACTCTATTTCCGTATCTACCTTTTATTCCAATAGAGAAATTCTAGGGAGTGCTTATAAATAACCCTCTCTTGAGTCTTTTTGTGATTCTTTGATTCGAGAGAAAGATAAACTTATGCAACTTGGATTCATCAGCACTATAGGTACATACAACAAATCCTTATTGGCCCAACATAAAGATAAATCCAAGAATCCCAGGAAGCAACATACTCACCACAATAAAATGAAAAACAAGGGTCCCAAACCCTCTCAACTAGCTTCTACTCCTAATGGTGACAAATGAGAAAAATCCAAAAATAAGAAGATTAACATACAATGCAACTTTTGTGGGAAATATGGTCATATGGATTCTAAATTTTTTAAAAGGATGGAATCCTTAGAAGTAACAATGAAGAAGAACACCATCAGTATTGATTCTTCTTCTTCTTCTTCTTCTTCTCGTGGAAATGCACTCTCTGCTTCTGGTTTCTCCTTCGATGCAACTTCTACTTCTTCTTTTGATGAGTGGCTTATTGATTCTGGAGCATATTATCATACGGCTAAGGATAAAACCATATTTTTTTTCTTAATGAATGTAAAACCAAGAAAATATTTGTTGGTGATGATATGTCTCTTAGTGTTGTAGGGTATGGAACAATTTTGGTAGATAATGGTAATTTCAATGATGCATTATGTGTTCCAAGTATTTCCTACAACCTCCTATCAATGTATTATCTCACTCATTTAGGTGAAGCTAAAACTGTAGAGTTTTCACCTCACCAATTTGTTATCAAAATTAAAAAAATATCCTAATCATGTCCTTCCAACTGGAATGGTTGATGATATTACCAGGTTGTACAAGTTTGACAAATTTGGGTCATCATCATTTCCATCAATTTTTTTGCTCATAGTGATGACTTGAGCAAACTTTGGCATGAGTGGCTTGGTCATCTAAACTATCGCTCACTGCAACAACAATTTAATCAAAATATTGTGACTGGTCTTCCTCTTGTTTCTTGCAGATATGGTGTTTGTGCCGGTTGTGTTCTCAATAAACATCATTGGGACATTATTGACAAATGTGCCTCTTATCACGCCTCAAATCCTTTGCAATTTTTTCACAATGATTTGTGTGGTTCAATTTCTTCTCCTTCTTTCTTTGGGTGCAAGTATTTTTTTAAATTTCCTTGATGGATTCTCTAGACACAATTGGATTTACCTCTTAAAACTTAAGAGTGAAGTTTTTGACAATTTTTTTGCCTACAAGGCCCTTGTAGAAAAATAATTTGGAAATCATCTTCAAAGGTTAAGAACAAATAATGAAGGTGAATACATGAAAAATAAATTTACAAGTTACTGCACTGCACAGGGCAATCAAATGTAACATATTATTTCATATACACCACACCAAAATGGTGTTTCCAAAATAAAGAATCACACATTAAAATGAATGGATAATTGTATGATCCAATCTAAGGGATCAAGTCTTCATTATTTGGTGAAATCCATCAATTGGTAAAATTGCATAGTAAATCACACTCCCATAAAGGATATAAAAAACATAACATCGAGAGAAGAATAGAATAAAATTAAGCCACATGTAAGCCACTTCCATGTATTTGGTAGTGTAGCATGGGCTCACATTCCCGATGAGAAAATGAAATCTTTACAACCTAAAAATGAAAAGTGTATTTTTGTTGGATATTATGAATATGCCAATCGTTATAAACTTCTTCAACCTAATTATGAAATTATTATTATAAGACATGTTAAATTTGATGAAAATATCTTGGTTTGTGAGCCTAATTCAATGTTTGTTCCATCTCCGGTCAACGGTCCATATCAATGTTTGTGCCATATTTTGTTCCTATTTTGGTTTCTTATTCTTTATATGATGACAATGAGGATGAAAATCCACCTCTTCCTACTCACCTTCCTCCATATCAGTACATTTAACATGAACCTGCACCAACACCACCACTTCCTAGATGACTCCATTCAACACAAGAAGAAGCTAGTGATCTTACTGATGATCCTTCAAATCAGTGTCGAACTCGTTCACAATTCCAATGAGCCTCTTCTATTTTGGATATTTTTTTATAGATTCATGATTCAAAAACATTTGCAGAAGCTTCATGTCATCCAGATTGGGACAAAACAATGAATGAAGTGTATCGCTCTTTAATGGCGAATGCTACTTGGGATCTTGTACCTATTTTGAAAGGAGGAAAACTGGTCAGATGTAAATGTGTGTACAAAAATAAGTATGCTTTAGATGGAATTATTGAAAGACACAAGGCTTGGTTTATTTACAAAGGGTTCTCTCAAGTTGAAAGTGTTGACTGGAATGAAACCTTTTTCCCCGTAGCCAAAATGAATTCCATCCGCCTTGTTCTATCCCTTGCCGCCTCGCATAAATGGAAGGTCCATAAGATGGATGTTAAACATGACTTATTACATGGGTATTTGAAAGAATAAATATGCATGGAACAACCTCCTGGCTTTGTCTAAAACGACTCCAACCTTGTTTGTCTCCTTAAGAAATATTTATGGTAATAATCAAACTCCTTGAGCTTGGTATGACAAAATGGATATATTTCTTCTTGACATCAAATTTTCTAGATGTAATTCTGACCCTAATGTCTATACTAAGAAATTTGGAAGCCATCTCATAATACTTATTCTTTATGTTGATGACCTTATCCTCACTAGTAGTGACCCTACAATTTTAACCAATGTGAAATATAAACTTAAAAAGAAATTTGAAATGATAGACTTAGGCTATTTGCATTATTTTCTTAGCCTCAAAGTATTGCAAACCAAGGAGGGGATTTTTTCCCCAGTCTAAGTATGCTTGTGACATTATTTTCGTCTTTCACATGGATGATTATAAACCAAACTCTTCTCCCTTCCATTATGGAGTCAAAATTTCTACCACTTGCACTACTCCCAAAGTTGATGCCACTTTTTACTGTCAGTTAGTTGACAATCTCTTATATTTGACTCATACCTGATCTGGTATTTCCTTTGTTGTTGGTCTTGTTTCCCAATATATGCAAACACCCCATGAAAGCCTTTGGAAAACTACTAAAAGGATATTTCTGTATGTCCAGGATATAGTTTAGTTCAAGATACATTACAGTTTAGGGGGGACTCCTTTGTTGGTTGGCTTCACTGATTCATATTGGGATGATGACCCCTATGATCAAAAGTATACTGCAAGTTATTTTTTTAGCCTTTGTTTTGGACTTGTAAATTGGGATTGTAAGAAACAAAAGGATATTTCTCTTTCTTTAGTAGAATCCAAGTAACGAGTAGTGGTTAATGTAATTATGAATCCTCTTGGCTTTGAAAAATCCTTTCAGAGTGTGGATTCCAACAGTACCATCCAACCACCCTCTCGCGTGATAATTAGAGTGCCATCAATCTTTCCAATGATATATTTCAACATCAATGCAATAAACACATAGAGATACACATACAATTCATCAAAAAACTTATTCATGATCAAGTTATTGAAGTGCTCTTTTTCCCTACAAAAGATCAAGTTGCAGACATTTTCACAAAGTCTCTTATAGAAGCAAAGTTTTCCAAACTTTGATCTATGTTAGGAGTTCAAGCATTTATCATTAAGAGGGGATAGGCTCTAATTCCTCCTTCCTTCTCTTATTGTGTCACATTTGTAAATCATTCAATCCTATCCCAAGTTGTTCTTAAAGGGGGATGTTAGGATATTTAAACACTTAGGATTTAGTTAATATCAACATGGTCTAATGTGTCATTAGGTTAAAGTGTATTTGTTAGTGTTTTTATATAGTATGCATTAGTATGCGTTTGTAATTTGATAGTCATGATATGTTCTCGACATAGAGTGATCCGATAGCTCATATTATCCTCGATCTTAATGGCTACATTGATCCATGATATAACACCTGATTGGTCCATGCTCTCTATTTAAAGAGAATGGATGGTCATTTGCTGATGATCTATTGTGAGGAAACATTTGTAATATATTTTCTTTTGCATTAAAAAATACCTCAAGTGGCCACATTGGCTGGGGTTGTGGATGTTTCCCCACAGGGGTTTTAACACATAAAAAATTTGTGTGTTGATCTTTGATTTGGTTTTGTGAGTGGTTACTGAAGGTGTTCATACTCTGTTGGAATACTTGTTTTGTTGAACACTGACGAACACAATTTCAAATGTTTCTCGAACTATTTTTGTCACACCATTGACACATGTATCCATATGTCATATGTCTGATGTACAAACATTCCACGTGGTAGTTGTAAAGAGATTTAATCTACCAAAATTTTGTCAAAATTAATCGGCACAAATGTGATGACCATATCTATCTGTCACATGTTCGACGAAAAACGCTGCCATGTGGAATTTTGTGGACAACTTTGATCCTCCAAGATCTCGCCGCAATACTTACATGGTCCATCGATGTTGAGACGATATGGCTCCAAAATTCCATCAGAACATCAACACACTTACCCTCATAGTTGTGACGTTATGGAGGGGCCTTGGTTGTCATAAGTGTGACAATGGGTGTGTAATTCCCATTAGAGTTGCGACGCTATGGTGGGAAACGTCCATCGGTGTTGCAACACTATGGCAAGAAATGTCCATTGGAATTACAATTCTATGGTAGGCAACGTCTCTCGACGTTGCAATGATAAGGTGGGCACAAGCCATCGAAGAATTGATGTGCTAGGGGAATTTTCCATTGGATATTCGATAATCAGTATGGGCGTCAGAGGTCTAATAGGAGGAAAATAAAGTGAAAAAAAATAAATTGATGTTGTACACTAAAATCCATGCTTATGATGCAATAGACATAAGGAGAATGTATATGTGTTAGACTGAGAAGTCAAAGAAGTTGAGCCAGATGTAGATGGAAAAGTTTGCGATATATGATGCCATAGACAATTATAAATAATGTTTCTATTCTTGCATAAAACCTTAATTAGATCTTGTTACAACCTCCACATCTAAAAATGCACACTCACATTTAAGAAATACATGTTTTAATTTTAAATTGTGATTTCTTCCCTTATGAAAAATGCACACTAGACTTCACAAAAATGCATGCCTAGGTTTTAAAACACCTCTAGTTTGAGTGATTCAAGTTGTTGAGGGTGTCTTAAATAATTTTACACCTATCTACTATTGATCTCTTTTCCTATTAGGGACAAGATTCAACTTTGTAGGGTATTCTTGTAAAGAGTTATGAACATCCCCTGCTCATTTTTATAGAGGTGGTACTCCTATTTCTCACTCAAATTTTCAATATACTCATTCAAACAATAGATTTAAACATTTATATCATCTGCACCTAAGAGTGGACCAAGTGGTAAAATAAATGAAAGGGTAACAGATAAATTACAACAAAAAAATAACAATATCACTTAAAAATTCATAGTAATCACATATATTCCATCAAATCCATTCATTTGTGTACTGAGGAAAGATAGTTGAAGAAAAACTCATAAGACAAAAAATATATTTATGGTCCAAAAATTAGAGAGATTTAAATTATTTCATTCATTTAATATCATAATATGCATAGGAGAAACACACTTGAGATATCATGCTTATATAAAAGTCATACATAAGAAAATTTATGAACTCCTGTGATCTAGATCTCAGGGGCTGAGATTTGGATGGCTTGAATGCCGAGAGAGGAGGAGCTTAGAAATGCCAATATTGCATGAAAAGAAGCATGTACAAAAACATGTAAATGAAGTACTTGGGAGGTGAAGCTCAAAGAGGAACCTCACCTCTAAAACTCATTACTAGTAAATCACTTAGAGCTAATTAATCTCACAATGAACAATAGAAAATATGAGAGAAGCCAAAATGAGTAACTTGATCTTATGAGAAGGCTTGCTAGGCCTTTATATAGAATTGCAAAATGGTCCATTGGAAAAAGTAAAAAAGAGCTAATTAAATGAGTCTCTATTATTAGTATAATAGATCTAACTACCCAACTAACTAAGTAGTGGAAAATAAAATCCGATACAATAATGGGAAGAGATCATTAAATGAGTCTCTATTATTATAATAATAGATCTAAATACCCAACTAACTAAGTAGTGGAAAATAAACCCAATACAATAATGGAGAGGTTGGACTCTCTTTGACCCATATGGACAACCTATTAGCCTAATTAATTAATGAGGAGCTGGGCATCTCCCTGATCCACATGGAAAATCTATCAGATTTATAGTCTAATGAATTCTGCATCCAAATTTAGACCATATACCCCCTAAAATTCAGATCATTCTTTCCCCCTTATAAAATGATGCCCCCCATCATTTCACCCATGCTAAAGAAAGAAACCCTATTATCATACCATTATGATTACAATGTGAAAATACCCAATGAAGAGAAGGATTTTGTGTGGTTGAACCATAACCGTGGGTTTGTGGTTGACCCATAACCTAGTTGACAATGACGTTGTACATGGTTAGAAAAATAAATAAATTTTAATAAAATCCCAAAATTTAAAAAATAATACAGAAAAATCGTGACTTTGGGGGCTGTGAACATCCTTCTGCAAATATATTCATGAATTTTTCTACATGTGATGAAATAAAATTCCTTCAAAGACCCATTTGAGATACTAAAGAGATCTTTCGATCGGTACATGGAACTTGTTCTGAGGTGGCCCATGGAGTGAGAAAACTAGACCAAATTTGAAGGGCGCATGACCACGCTGGTTACAGACATGTGTTGCTTAAAACAAAGATATCTCATAAACCAGACGACGAAATGAAATTCTGTGAAATACCCATTTGATATATTGAAGAGATATTTCCAGCCATATGTAGAAATCCATTTTTAGTTTCCCGATAAAGGAGAAAAATACCATTGAATATGATGGTACACGCGGCCTCCTTGGGTCAAATACATGCTTAGATTCAATCGATGATATCTCTCAAACTAGGAAGAAAAATGCGATTCCGAGAAATACCCATTTGAGATATTGAAGAGATATTTCCATCCATATGTGGAAAGCCTTCGGTAGTTTGTTGACCAGGGATAAAAGTACCATTGAAGATGGTGGTACGTGTGGCCTCCTTGGGTCAAATACATGCTGAGATTCAATCGATGATATCTCTCAAACCAGGAAGCCAAATGAGATTCCACGAAATACCCATTTGAGATATTGAATATATATTTCCAATGAGGTATGGTAGAGCCTCTGAAATGATGTGTAGAGGTCACAACACTTCTTTGAAGTTGTATGAGTGTAGAGATCCATAAAGGATGCCAAGGGTTTGTAGAGCAACATGGGCTGTTGTAGAGGTTGTGGAACCTCCGTGGGAAACATGGACACCCTTTAAATTTGTTGAAAATGTTGTAGAACAATGGATGTAGAAGATCCATGTATAGATGTAGTGAATCCATGTATGGATGTAGTGGATCCATGTATGGTTCTCCTTGTAATGGTGAACGAAGATCCGAGGGCAAAAAAACATGTAGTGCCTGTGGACCAACTGTCATGCTTACAGTTATGGTCTGAAAAATGGATTCCAATAGTACCAAAAGAAGGTTGGTGATTACTGCAAATTTTTGAACCCACAACATGCTTCAAACCCTTGTCCCGATGGAGAGCGTACTTGCTCTGATACCACTGATCCAGATCCCGGGGGCTGAGATCTAGATGGCTTGAATGCCGAGAGAGGAGGAGCTTAGAAATGCCAATATTGCATGAAAAGAAGCATGGAAAAAAAACATGTAAATGAAGTACTTGGGAGGTGAGGCTCAAAGATGAGCCTCACCTCTAAAACTCATTACTAGTAAATCACCCAGAGCTAATTAATCTCACAATGAACAATAGAAAATATGAGAGAAGCCAAAATGAGTAACTTGATCTTATGAGATGGCTTGCTAGGCCTTTATATAGCATTACAAAATGGTCCATTGGACAAAGTCAAAAATATCTCATTAAATGAGTCTCTATTATTAGTGTAATAGATCTAACTACCCAACTAACTAAGTAGTGGAAAATAAAACATGATACAATAATGGGAAGAGCCCATTAAATGAGCCTTTATTATTATAATAATAGATCTAACTACCCAACTAACTAAGTAGTGGAAAATAAAGCCCAATACAATAATGGAGAGGTGGGACTCTCTTTGACCCATATGGACAACCTGTTAGCCCAATTAATTAATGAGGAGGTGGGCATCTCCCTGATCCACATGAACAATCTATTAGCTTTATAGTTTTATGACTTTTGCATCCAAATTTATACCATATACCCCCTAAAATTCGGATCATCCTGGAATAGATATATGCAAAATTAAAAAATATTACAAATTGATGTTCAAGTTCAAATAAAATGTGTGCAATAACACTACATAATATTCCTGATACTTAAATGATTAAAATAATGAGTTCGTCCTATTGGACTAGGATGGTGCTCTCGTGGAAAATATATAGCAGAGGTAACCTTGAATAAGAAAATAAATGCAATCAAGGATTGGCTTTATAAGTGAACAATAAACCTATGAAGTTGGATGATCAATGGTTGGGATGAATGAACGAAAATGCTTCAAAAATAAAATGTACTCACAAAAATGAAAGTGGAATGATGGATGGATATCTCTCACTTTGTTTTCTAGAGTCTTCACACACACACACACACACACACACATATATATATAAGAATGGTTCAAGGATTTGTTAGAACAAACAACTAATCTTGAGTAAATACCAAGAAGTAGTCTCTTCTATATATATATATATATATATAATGGGAACTTGAATTTTTTTGGTGAAACTGCTTCTTGATATTTACTTAGGATTAGTTATTTGTTTTAATGAATCCTTGATCCAATCTTCCATATATTCCTTTAATGGAAGAACCATGTCCTACTTTACTTGGAGAGAAAATATTTCATCTTCCATTGCTATGAATTCAGAGTGTAATTGTTGAACTGATGCAAGATGGTCTTTATTATCATTATCAAAGCTAACTAACCATCATTTAATATATTCCTCTAGAAAGTTAGTGAGACTGTCAAACTCACTACCCCATGAGGCTTTGATCGTGTTTAAATTTGTTTCTAATTGCTCCTTGGTTATTATTATTTTTTTACAGAAACTGAAATATGTTTTATATATAAAAAGTCATGACCGAAGTCGTTATAGTACAAAAAGGGGGGTGTTGGGTCAATGACCCAACAACTAATATACCGAGAGCTTTCTACATGAGATTTTTCCCAAAAAAATCAGCTGCTTATTTAGTAAAGACTAACTTGTCTAGATATTGCTTACAAACTACGTATTGGCATAGCCATTGTTACAAAAATTGGGACTGATGTCGAATCTTACTTCTTCTTTTCCTCTAGAGCTTGGGCTGGAGTTTCTTCTGAGGGTGTGTCCAGAGCAAAATTCAGATCTGGGAGGATCAGGACATCTCTGCTTTCACCTTCTTCACTTCTGCTTCGACCTGAAACTTCTTGGGCTCTGGTTCCATGCTCTTCCTCGAGTCTTTCCCCTTGCCTTCTCAAGAAATCCACCTCGTCCTGGAGATGGATGATCAGGGCTCGGTGTTGGGAGAGAGTTTCTAGTGTAAAATTTAGGGTGGTGCTATGGGAGTCCAGGCAGATGGCCAGGTGCTGGGTGGTGAAAAAATTGTCTCCCACCATTTCCTCCTCTCTATCTTCCTGAGCTTGTCGTTGATCCATGTTGACTCTTCCTCTGGTTGACATGAGTTGAGTGAGAATTTTGGCGTACACTTCTCCTGCACTTCCCCTGCTACTGCCTTGAATAAGTATTTGCAATAGTTGTTGGATTTTGATCGAGCTTGTTGTGGCCCCTTTTGGGAATTTTCTCGAGTAATTCAATACTCGTTGCGTACTTTTTCTATCCCCCTGAGTGTTTATGCAATTAGGATGTTCCTGTTCAAATCTTTTGGCCAACCTCTGCTCTTGTCATGATTTTGTTTTATGCCTGTCACCTTGGCTTTACCTATCTAGCTAATTCTATGCTTTTCACCTTGGTTTGAGATGCTTGGACTCTTCCAATCCCCTGTATTTCTATCTATGATGCTTTCCTTACTATAGATGTCGAAACAATGAATCATACTCTGTTCTCCCTGAATTTCCCATGTGACGTCCTTTATTGTGATTGTAAGATGCCTCCTTTGGAACGTGGAGTGTTGTCGTGGCTTCTTCTGCGTTCTTTGAAATCTTACCTCAGTCATTTCCCAATCCGTTTGCGTGAGTTCCATTAATGAGAGGATAGGGGGAGGGGAGGAGATGTGAGGTATGAGTGACTTCATTTGTAGGATCCCATGGGGGACTGAAATTTTCTTATGCTGATATTCCTTGATTACCTTCTTTGACATACTATTTTCCCCATTCCTAGATTTTTCAAAGTACATTGGACTCTTGGAAATGTCGGGAGTTTGTCCAGATAGGATGTTGTGCTTGGAAGCCTTGTGTGCATGGCTGCTGGACGAGATGTCGAGTTGTATGTGCTGGGTCATTGGAGTGGCTATGGGGGGGTTAGGAACGTGGACCTTCCTTGAATTTCCAAGTGCCTCGTGCCTCTGCCTATGGATTCATTTTCTTGATCATCTGCTCTCCAGTTATTGGCTCGATGGATATGGTAGAAGTAGGCGTTCGTGCTCGATATTATGTCCTTGGTTCTATCTATGATTCTCTTGAGTGTTAAGTTCTTTGAGTTTGTTCTTTTAACAAAATACCCGATGATCATTTTGGAGTCCCCTATTATGATTAGCTTGTTAATTTGACTTTCCTTCGCTATTTGTGTCCCTTTGAGAAGTGCATAAGCCTCAACCGAATTGTTTGTGGTAGTTACTAGATTCCAAGAATAAGTAATCATCCTTTTTCCTCTAGGGTCGAATAGAACCCCTCCCGCACCTGCCTCCCCTGGGTTCCCTTTAGAAGCGCCATCAAAACTTAGGACATGGTTTTTTTGTGTATTTAGCCAGTTTGTGAACTCTTGAGGAGTATACTGAAGTTGCCAACATGAAGTGATTTTTGGCCCACAAGGTGATGGGGCTTCCTGTAGGTTAAGTTTGTTTATCCAGGCTTCTTCTTCTGTCCTCATCGGGACCCCTGCCAGAGTGAATGGATTCTTGGTCGAAAAGAATTCACTTAGTTGGTGGACGAAATTTGTCACTACTTCTAGGGGGGAAATGGTTTTTCCTTTGAAAATCCTTTTATTTCTTGCCATCCAAGTCTGCTAGCAAACAAATTTTATGGATGCCTTCCAGACTCGATTGAGCTTCGATTTCCCCTGGAGTGATCCTCTATAATGTTTCACCCATTTTCCTATCAGACTTCTAGTGCTTGTTGTCCTGGATAGTTGGGGAACTAATTCATGATAGACATTGTTCATCACCTGCCTGGTGAAATTTCAATGCAAGAACAAATGGTCATTACTTTCCAGGATATTAGCGCACAGAGAACAACCGAACGGGCCCAGAAAGCTTCTTTTGTTCAAATTTTCCCATGTTAAGAGTTTATTATGAGCCAACTACCAGCAGAAGATGTTAATTTTTGGCAGACTGTTTGGGTTCCAGATCTCTTTCCAAATGGATGATTTGGTTGGGATATCATTGCCTTCAAGGAGCTTTTTGTATCCCGAATTCACTATATAACCCTCTTTTCCCCAACTTCTGTCATCCTTTTTGATAAGGCGGATTGGGGCGGATCCAAAGACTGTTTGGAGGAACCGTTCGACCTCTTCTCGCAGTAAGGGAGGTACCTCCCCCAGATTCCAACTTTCCCAATTACCGTTTGAATGCCAGTTTGAGATATCATAGAGGGTGAATTTTCCTTCAGAGTAGAACCAATGTTTGAATTGGTTCAGTCATGGGATATTTGAAAGGATCCCATTCTCTGAGTAATTATCCTACCAAATCTTGATTTCTTTCACGTTTCCTGGATTCCAATTCAAGCGGGATTGTATTAAAGGAACATACACCCACATAAGATTCCATATAGGAGAGCTTTATTGTCCTAGGTCCAGTTCTTCCATGCATCTTTTTCTATTTTTGGTCATGTACTTGCTGTAGAGTGCTTTTTTCCACCATTCGTTGCCACCTGTGATTACTTGCCAGATTACCTTTGTTCCTAGAGCTAAGTTTATTTTTTTAGGATATCTTATTCCCAACCCCCCATTTTCTTTAGGGGCACATGTAATATCCCAATTTATTATATGGAATTTTTTTTCATTACCCTTGCCTCCTTGCCAAAGAAATTTCCTTGTGAGTTTGACCAGTTCTTTCTTAATTCCAACTGGAGCATAGAGCGTTGAGAATTGGAATATTGGGAGGGATGAAAGGACTGCTTTAATTAGAACAACCCGACCTGTTGGATTTAACCAAGTGGCTCCCCATTTTTCAAATTGGTCTTTTAGGCTTTGGAGGATCCCCTGCCATGCCTCCCTAGGTAGGGATTTGATGCTAATCGGTGTACCTAAATACTTGAAGTATTTCCAATCCATCGTGAAGGGGAATTGGAGGACATGGGAAATTTTTTCCATTGTTCCTGCTTTTACGTTCCAATCATAGATCTGGCTCTTAAGATTGTTTATAAGTCCTCTCGAGGCTTGTTCATACTGGTCCATGACTAGTTTGAATCTTCGGGCCATTGTTTGGGAGGCTCCCACAAGGAGGAGAGTATCGTTAGCGAATTACGAGTTGTTTATCCTTCTTACTCCCCTAGCAATTTTTAATCCCAAGATATTTTTAGTAGTCCTTTCTTGCTCCAATCTGCTATTTAAAGTTTCTTCCATGATTACATACAACAACGAAGAGAGAGGGCACCCTTTTCTAAGGCCTCTTGAGGCTTGGAAGAATGTTGCTGGGCGACCGTTAATCAATGGTGCTATCCACGGGGACACAATACAGGCTTTGATCCAGGAGATAAAGGGTCTCTAGAAACCAAATTTGTTCAACACCTCATAGAGGAATTCATGCTTCACTCTATCAAAGGCGTTTTCCATGTCAATTTTGATGATCATTCCTTTTTCTTTATTCATGAAACTGGTATGGATTGCTTCCTAGACCAGGATAATGTTGTCCCATATTTGTCTTTTAGTCATGAAGCCTCCTTGATTTGGGAGAATAATCTTTGGGAGGAGATGCTTTAACCTGTTGGAAATTATTTTGGTGAGAATTTTGTAGGAGACATTGCAGAGGGAGATGGGACAAAAGCGATCAAAGGTGTTTACATTTTTGTCTTTGGGGATCAGCTCCAGGAAATAAGTATTGGTAGCTCCTCCTATATTGCATGTCAGTTGGACATATCTAATCATGCGAAGAAGGTACTTTCTGATGATTTCCCAACATTTGCTATAGAAGTGAGGAGTAAATCCATCCGGCCCGGGTGCTTTATCTGGATCGAAGTGGAATACTACCGCTTTAACTTCCTCTTCAGTGACTATCTTTATCAATGCCCGATTGTCCTTGTCCGTTATCAGGTGTGGGATTGACTCCATGAACTTCAGCCTCTGATATTTATTGTCTTCTCCATCCTGAGTATAAAGAGTTTTTAAATGAGAAGAGGATTCATTTTTTATCACTTCGAAGGAGTTAATTGTCTCTCCTGATGATTTTTTGATTTCTTCTACTGAATTTCTATTCTATCTAGCTTTGGCCTGTTTATGGAAGAATTATGTGTTTTGTCTCTTGCTTTCAGCCACATGGCTCTCAAATTTAATCTCCATTCCTTTTATTCATTGTGAAGTTCCCTTAAGTAGTTTTGGAAGTGATTTTTCTCCTGCTCCAAGTGCTTGGGGTGGACTTCCTTGTCTTCTATTTCTATATGGATCTCTTCTAATTTTTGTTTGTGTCGCTTTACATCTTCCTTTGTGCTTAAAAAGGAATCTTTTTACCATTCCTTTAAATCCTATTTTTTTTTTTTTTTTCTCCCAAATATACACTGGGGTTCCATTCACCCACATAGACCAGGCTGAGGAGATTAGTGGGAGAAAGTCCGGTGAATCCAGCCAAAGAGGGTTAAATCTGAAAGGAATAGGGCCCAAGTTTTCAGTATTTTCCAAGGTAAGAGCTATAGGATGGTGGTTAGAGATTCCCCATGGGACAATTTGGGAGGTAATGATAAGCATGATAAAGAGGAGAGGACTATGAATAAGGAAGCAGTCTAGTCTTGCTTCTAGATGTCCCACCCATGTCCTTTTATTGTTCCAAGTGAATTTTCCTTCGGAGGGCTGTACATCAAAAATATCTAGTTCCAAGACCAGGTCCTCCATATTTTCCCTGAACTGGTCTCTAACTGTGGACTCGCCCTTTTTCTCCCCTTGGTGCAGGGTAGTATTGAAATCCCCGACTATAATGAAGTTTTCTTGAGCTTCCAGATCTTTTAATTTCATTAGCATGTACCAACAATATTTCTTTTCCCAAAGATTATTAGGCATATAAAAATTACATATACGATAGATTATACTTGTTTGGAGGTGCTGTAACTTTACCAGCGTCCAATGGTTTGAATCCACTCTTTGTTCCTCCTTGAAAATTTGAGTGTTTCATATAGTACAGATCCATCCAGATGCACCTCTTTCACTTATCGCTGCTCCGCTACTAGTGGTCCAAATTTGTTTCATTTCTCTTAGGGCTTCATCGCCTTGGAGTTTCGTCTCCTGAATTAAGAGGATTTGGGGATTTTCTATCTGGATTAGTTTTCAAATTGCTTATTTTTTTTCCCTTTGGCCTAGACCTCTACAATTCCAGGAGACTACCTTAATTACTTAATATTGTGTTTTGATTCCCTTCCTTTCGTGGGATGAGACTTCCCCTTTGTTGGTTGGGCTTTTCCATTTTTCCCTTCTTTCCTGAGGATTTCTTCTAGAGTTGGTTGGGTTCTTAGGTCTTTTTCCTAGGTGGTCACTTTCTCTCTTTTGGATTTATTTGTTCTTCTTCTTGCTTTCATGGTTGGAACATTCTTTGGGATTTCTACATCCGTTTCTTCTCCCGTTTCTTCTTGACTTTCTTCCTCCTGTGCTTGATGAATAACTTGGTGATAATGTTCTGGTTCTCCTGGTTGGATCTCAATAACCACATCCTGATCATGGGCATTTTCTTCTGTGTTTTCCTTTGAGCTAATCAACTCTGGATTCAGAGTTTCCAAGTGTTCAAACTTGTTCTTGCTGCTTTCGTCTTCGTCTTCGATTTGTATTGTAGATTTCCCTTTACTTGGTGAGGGGGGTCTGGAATTGATTTTACACTCTGGTTGTTGGTTCCCTAGTCTATTCGTCATTTTTTTTTCGTTTTTCTTGTTGCCACTATTCAAATGCCTTTTTTTCTGGGTGCTCTTGGGTCTCCTTAGGGAATTTTTTGGCAAAGTGGCCACATTCATGGAAATATTTGAACTTAAATGGAAGCTGTTCATAATCCACTGTTTGAATGTAAGACCATCCGTCTAGGATGAGCTGTATTGCTTCTGGAATCCCTTTTTCTAGATCCACTTCTACACATAACCTTGCGCAAGATTGAAAACCATCTTGTGGTTCATCTTGATCAATGAACCTTCCCAGAGCGTTGCCTATGTTTTTGATTGTTTCATCATTCCAATAGTGTAGGGGTAAGAAGGGGAGTCTTACCCATACTGGGACAACAAAGGGGATATCGTTCTCTAGAATGAAGTCTTGAGTCCATTTGTTCATATACATCCCTCTGGTCCTCATGAAATATGAACCATTCTTGAAGATCAAGTCTCGATCTGCTTTGTTTTCAAACAAAAATACGTAGAAACCCTTTACACAAAATGCTGTAGAGAGTTGTCCTTTGATTGTTTTCTTCTAGTTATGGTCCAACTATAGAGCCTTAGATTTAGGGGATGTCCAGAGTCCAGTGAATTTCCCTATTAAGCCATTTTTCAGCTAGTCAGAGAGAAAATGGTCTCGAAGAGGGGGAGTGGACCACCACTTTTGGGATTGCATCTAGTCTTTTGATGAATCTGGAGGTATGGGATCCTTTGGAAAAATTTGAATAGGATGAGATCAACGTATGAAACACTGCAAGGTCAGGCGATAATGGGGGTTAGGGGGGATCCATTGATCTCGAGGCCATGGTGGCTTGCATTGAAACCCTAGAACATGTTAGGAGAATCTTCAGGTGCACTTCTTGAGGTTGCCTTCTTTTCAAGTGAATCAAGTAATTGCTCCTTGGTTATTAGCATGGAATCTATTATTAATTGTGGGCCCTCAATTTCCTTAACTATTTAAGTGATTTGAAAAATGAATCACTTATTTTATCATCTATATTTTTATAGTTGGTAATCAATTCCCACAACATTTGTATTCTTGCTACCGATGAGCCCTTATTTGTTTTATTTTATGATTCAAAGGAAAATCCTATTGTTTTATATTGAAATCACTCAAACTTGATACTCGTTACACACAAGTGATTAAATCATTTTTATAGAAGAATTCATCAATATTTAAATATTTTTGCAAATAATCCACAAGAGAAGTAATCTATTGTGACAAGTTCCTTAAATTAGAGCTAACTTCCCATGCCTCTGAAATGAAAATAAGTTTCTTATTTATGTTCTCCATGACATACATTCTTATCCTGCTTAACAATTTAACAACCTTCCTTACTCGAGTTGATATGCCTAGTGTGTCCCGTGGCACTGTGTTTGGAACAATGATAGACTATGGTTATGCAAACATACATCTAGGACTTAAGGTGTCCTCTAGTTCACTTATTCTCTTCTTTAATTTAATATTTTCAATATTTTTCTCTGAAATAGAATGAGCTAGAGAATCTCCAGTTGTAATGTGTAACTTGATAAGTCCAGAAGGTCCAACTCCATAAACATCTACCTTTGAGTTCCACTTATGGGTTATCTTCTTATTTTTGACATGAACATTCTTTATTTGCAATTTCTTCTCCTCCTTATTGTATTTGGAATTGTGTAGTTTCAAGGATTGTTATTCGAAAATAGTTGGTTCCTCTTGGGCCAAGTCTTCTGCTATCTGTTGAATTTCAAAAATTTGTAATGCCATCCACTCAGGATATTAGTAATATCAACTTCCATTTCAATAACATCTCTTCAACTTTCATAATTCTGAGAACCTTTATTGATTGTACTTATTTTCCCCTTGGGCTATGAAACTATATGTGCCTTATCAATATTGACATGAGGGGGTTCATCATCATCATGTCCTCCAACACATCTCTCATTATTCTCTCCTTTACTCATGTTGGTCTCTTTTCTCTTTTGAGTAGAGGAGGAACTCCTATGTGGAAGGGGGGTAGAAGAAGATTGAGCATTAGTGCATCTTTTGCCTCTTTTTTTTTCTACTCTATTGAAATTCCTTTTTGAGTTTTGTCCTTTTAACCCGAGTATTTGAGCTGAATTCCGTGGCCAAGTCATCATTACATATATGTTTCTCTTTCCTTCTAGTGGTATTTGGATCATTATCATCGATTCCTTTTGAAATCCGTGTGAAAATATTGTTGTATCACATTGATAATAAATGAGAAGAAAACAATCCTTTAGGATCAAAACCCTTGAAAGGTTCAACTTCCTTCAAGTGGAATACATTCAAAATTTTAGATACTTTTGTCAGAAGGGATAAGCACTTAATTTTTATGTCAACTAAATTGAAGCGAAGGGAAACAAACAGTCTTTTCCTCTCTTTTTTCAAAGAAGGAAGAACATGCTCTATATTGTCTACAAATCTCAGTAACAAAGTACTGGTCACATAAAAAATTACGAAGAATAAGATGTCTCCCCTCAAATATATACAACTTGATATAGGTAGAGTCTTCCTCATAAACACAAATTCCTTTCCCTTTAAGGAAATCCTAAATTTCCCATGTGATTCTTGTTGGTGGTATTTCAATTATAATATGTATAAAGTTTTTAAAAAATCTATATTGAACAAGATACGATTGAAATGGTGCCTTGTGCTTCCAAAATACAGGGTACCAAAATTGGAAAGGATCATTTTCATAATCAACACTACCCCTTAAGGGTAATCCTTCAAATACATTACAATATGCCATTTCTATCACCAAATAAGCATTCATGAAAAATATATATGTCTTCAAATAATTGGTTGATATGACATCTCATTTGTGATTATTTTGGCCCAAAAAAACACTGTTTCCTTTTGAATGGATAAATACAGGACATATAAAATATACCTCAGAATATGAGATGTGGAATATCGTCCCATCAACTATGAAAACAACCAAGAAAAATATTGATATGGTTCAGACAATAGAGATATATCATTAAGAGAAACAATAGTTGGTATTGTAGTAGATGGCTGCATGCAATCCTTCAATAAGTTTACACCACCATACTGTGAATCCATAAAGGAATCAAATTTCGGAAGCGTGAGATTCTTGTTAGCGGTGCGAAGTTAGAAAATTATTTTGAATACCTTTGGATTCAAAAGAATTGTGTTCTTTCCTTCAACAACAACCCAAAACATTCTGCTTTTTGAGTTGAATCTATGTGCACACCAGGAAACTAACTCCTTGAATTCAAAAGCTTCTGGCATGCAACTAGCCTTTACCAGACTTGTCATCTAGATCTCGCTAGCAAGTTTTTTTTCTCGGGAGTGAGACTTGAATACCATTGATATTCAAGTGACCAATAAAAATCCTTATTCTTGCGCACAAAAGAGTTGAAAATGTCTCCAAAAAAAGTCTCTTTTCTTCTTCTAGTTTCCATATTTTCTACTCTCTTCAATATAGTTTGATATATGTGATGGGTATTACTTATGAATTAGTGAGATCAAGCTGTTAAAATATAGTTTCATGAATAATACTTAATAATACATCCCTTCATCATGTACAATTTCCTTCAGGATACACACAAACCATAAATGGAAGTTATTCTTGAAAATCCATCCCTTCATCACGTATAATTTCCTTCAAGATACAATATGTAAACCATAAATGGAATATATTCTTGAAAATAAAGTTCTCCATGGAAAAACAAGATAACTAATCCACATTTACCATGGATGAATGCATTTTTCCTTGTGAATTTGGACTTCATCAATGAATCATAAACGACCTCGAAAAATTTGAATGATGAATGTTGGTTTAACGAGAATTTCACTAAGTATGGAATACGAGGTATAGATATCATTCTTACAAAGGTTGAGTTGTGCGAAGGTATGGTTGTGTGGAGATAGATTCATGAAAGGTTCTCCACACAAGAGATGATCCAAAAATCGACTAAGTATAGGGTGATACATGTTAGGAAATGAGTGACACTTCCACTCTAAACCTAGTAGAAGAGAAGAAGAAACACTTAATAAAGAAAGTAAACGACAAATAAAACACATAGAACACATATATTTCACCTTGGAAACCCAAACGAGAAAACCAACATTCCTTGAGAATTTTTCTCTCTTGTTTCCTTATTCCTTCAGAATAAAAGGTTACATGCCTAACATTTTTCTACACCTAAGACATAATCGACATCATACCTTCTTTCTTTACACAAGAAAAACCCTGTAGCTAATTCAACTTACATATACATGACCAACAACCTCTAAAATGATTTCTCTAAAGATGAGCTTTTACAACATTACAACACGCCTTATTTATAAGATTTATAGTAGGAAACCATAAATAAATGTGCCCAAAAATGGTTACATATCCTCATAGATCTTTGGCTACAAATGTTGTGAATTTCAGGATTCTGTTACAGTCAACTCTAAGTTTGTTTACCAGTTGATTACTAGTCGACCTACATTCTATCTTCAGTCGGTTTCCATGCGCCTGCCTGTCAACCTCTTGTCGGTTGACTTCTTCAAATTGTTTTCGATTTCTTCAAATTCAACTTTACCTGGTCGATCCACCTCGAACTTTGACTTTCTATTGATTTCTTTGACTTCAACTTTACCTGATTGATCTGCATCGACCTTTGACTTGTTGTCGATTTCTTCAACTTTGACTCTCACTGCAGAGAATATAACAACTCAAGATTCTCCCACTTGTTGTCTTCTTTGTTGAAACTGAGAGATTTATGAACTCTCATTCACAGACCCAGGATAGAAATGCCCATTGACTCTTTGTACCAAGATAACTCCACAACACTCACATACTTGGTCAAAAAGTCTGATATGTTTTCCAACGTGTCTACTTTCTCCAACAACACCTTGTTCTGTCCATTCTCTTAGAAACTCCATTTTGTTGTGGGGTATACAGTGTGGAATTTTGGTGTGCTATTCCACACTACTTAAAGAACTGATCAAATTATTTTCCACATAATTCACCACTATTTTTATTTCTCAACACCTTAATCTTCTTCACTGTCTGGTTTTCTACAAGATATTTAAACTCTTTGAGTTTCTCGAAAACCTATGATTTCTTCCTAAGGAAATATATCCATATCTTCCTGGAAAAACATTCTATGAAGGAAACATAATATAGGGATCCACCAAGTGAAGGCACTGAAACATGGACAAAGACATAACTATGAACCATTTATGGAATCCCCTATGTCCTTGTCACTCCATATGGGAACCTCACCTAGGTTTGTTTTCCATATATACAATGTTCACAAAAGTCGACTTCTAAATTAGATTCAGGAAAATCTTCGACCATACCTTGGTTATGCATAGATTGAAGTGATTTTTCTCCAATATGTCCCATCCTCTCATGCCATATCATGGTCGGGTTATTTTGACGAGGAATTGTAAAGTCGGGTTGAATCAAATCAACCTGAGTCAAGTCGAGTCGAGTCGAAGTCGAGTCAACTTCAGGAACAATGATGTTGTTGCATCCAGTCAAGTCAACATTCCCTAATAACTTGTATAGGGTTCCAATCTGAACTCCTCTCATTAAGACAATCAGACCTCTGAATATATTACATGTATCCTTCTGAAATAGAGTGTGCACCCATGCATCACTCATCTTGCTGATAAATATTAGGTTTCTTGCCAAACCCAGAATGTGTAGCACACCTGGAAGGGTTCTACTCCTCCCATCCTTCAATTTCAGTCGAACTCTTCCTTGTCCAAAATTTTTGGTTGTTGAGTCATCGCCCAAGAACACATATCTTCCTTCATATCATTCATATTCGCAGAACCATTCTCTATGTGGTGTCATATGATAGGATGATTCTGAGTAGATCAACCAAACATATTGATCTGATTGTGTACTACTGGTCGACGCCAAGTACACATCACCTCCCTTATATGGAGTCCTCTTTCTCTCAGTCGACTGCTTCTCATCGTATCCTATATTAGTTTCTGTTTCCTTTGACTTGTAGTCCCTTTTGTAAAGCACAACTTTATCACATTTCCAACATATTCTTATTTTTGACTGAACCGAGGATTTAAATCTACCCTTTGACTTAGACTTTCTACTGGATAATTTTCCTTTATCTATGTTGACTGGTTTACCTCTCACCACTAATGCATCTTTGGTCGATCCTTCCATGTTCTTCTTTCTCATTTCTCCTGATAGTAGATATTCAACCACATATTCTAGCACTAATGTGGTTGAGTTAATCCTATAGCCACGACTAAGCTATCCCAGGAGTTTGGAAAGTAACATAATAAGATAACACATTTCTCCTCAGTGATTTTAATATCAAGAGAAGATAACTGGCTTATAATGGTATTAATAACACTTTTTTATGCTCAGTCACCAAACTACCCTCACTCATCCTCAGAAGATACAATTTATTTCTAAGGAACAACTTATTTACTAGGGATTTTGACTAGTACAAGCTCCCCAACTTGTCCCATATTTCCATGGCCAAATATTCACCAAAGACATTTAGCGGTACCGAATCTGCAAGACAATTCAAATTGTACTCCTTTCCCTTATCTTGAGTTTCTCCCATTCTTCCCTCGACATACATGTTAGAATGGTACTTGGACAAACCACTGCCCATTTTTCTCAATATACAAGGAGATATCCAATTTTAAGATTCCAAAGTTCAAAATTCTTGCCATTGAATTTTTCAATCTCTATCCTCGAGCTACTCAACATTATTTAAGCACAATCTATAAATATTTATGAGTTATGACTCTTAATTTACTTAGGATTTATCTTAGATCCAAGGTTGTTAAACCAAGCTCTGATACCACATGTTAGGAAATGAGGAACACTTCCATGCTAAACCTAGTAGAAGAGAGGGATAAATATTTAATCAATAAAGTAAATGAAAAAACAAACACACAAAACACAAATATTTTACCCTGGAAACCCAAAGAGGAAAACCAACATTCCTTGAGTGTTTTTATCTCTTGTTGTCTTATTCCTTCAGAATAAAAGGTTACATTCCTAACCTTGGTCTACACCTAAGACATAATCAACGTCATACCTTCTTTCTTTACATAATAACAACCTTGTAGCCAATTCAATTGACATCTACATGACCAACAACCTCTAAAACAATTTCTCTAAAGATTAAATTTTACAACATTACAACATTACAACATGCCTTATTTATAATATTTACAGTTGGAAAAACCCTAAAAAAGGTGTCCGACAATGGTTATACATCCTCGCAGATCATTGGCTACAAATCCCATGAATTTCAGGATTTTGTTATAGTCGACTCTAAGTCAGTTTACCTGTCAATTACAATTTTACCTCCATTCGGTCTTCAGTCACCCGCCTGTAATCCTCTTGTCTATTGACCTCTTTGATTTGTTGTCGATTTCTTTGACTTTGACTTTACCCAATCGATCTACCTTGACCTTCAACTTGCTATCGATTTCTTCGACTTCAACTTTACCCGGTCAATCTACCTTGACCTTCAACTTGCTGTCAATTTATTCGACTTCAAATTTCACTGCAAAGAATATAACAACTCAACAAAAAAACTAAGAGGAGAAGATATAAATAGTGCAGAGAAAGTTAAAATAAGCATAACATTCCTCCCTTCGTACAATTATGAAAGTGACTAAGTATGTAGAGTGGATGCAGACTATGCAAAATTAATGAGGTATGGAAATAATTGGGACGAATGAAGAAAAATGGAAAAGTATGGAAAGTTATGAAGGGTGTATAATTTGAGGAACAAGAGGTGAAAAATGGAGGTGGAGGAATTGCAGAGGAAAAATTGTGTGGAGAAAAGGTTTTGTGTTGGGTTCTCCACACAAGAGAAAAGGTCAAAAGTAGTCTAAGTATTGGCTTGTGCAAAACAAAAAGCGTGAAAAGAAAGGATTTGTGTGGATAATACAGGAAAAGGTTTGAAATGAAGAATATCTACATAGTATAAGGAATATCCACACAATTAAAGTCATAAAAATGAATTAATTGTTGTAATACTTATGAATTTGTTTCCCAAAACACTATGGAACAATGAAAATTGTAGGGAATGTGGAGGATTACGAAATGGAAAGCAAGGAGGAGGTATATACATAGTTAAAGTTCGAATACAAGTATGATACATGAAAATGGTTATATACATAGTTAAAGTTCGAATACAAGTATGATACATGAAAATGGTTCAACATATACTTTTGTATATTTTCATATGAAAACATAAAAGTGGTTTCTGTGTAAAAAAGGTAAAATATGTCTTGTAAATTGAGAGACCAAAACAATAAAAAATGACGTAATGGAAATGCATGCCCATGCTTCTATATAGCCCTAAATTTACTAATATAAGTTTTGAAGTGAATTTAATAACATTCTGAATCTATATATATCATTTGGAGTGTATTTTAAAATGAATAAGGAATTCTACCTTGAATCGATATTCAATACTTTTTGTAAAATGGAGGGTAAAACTATCTTACTTAAAATGCACACCTAAGACTCATAGAACTCCAAATTGAGTGGTTCAAATTGTGGAGTTTGTATTTTATTATTTCACATCCATTCATACCTTTCATTGTGCATTTTGAAACCAAAACCCTATGATGTCTATAAAGGCTAAAAACTGCCTTGTAAATGCAAAAAAAATGCATAAAGAGAAAAATGCATAAAAATGCATGAAAACAAGGCATGATGAAAAATGCACACCCTAGGAAGAAAAATCCATGTATGATGTTGGTATTTTACAAGTTAAAAATGGAGGGTAAAACTGTCTTATTGTAAAATACACACCTAAGACTCATACGCCCTCCAAATTGAGTGGTTCAATTGTGGAGTTTGTATTTTATCATTTTACATATGTTCATACCTTTAGTTGTGCATTTTGAAACAAAAAATCCTTTGTTGTGCATAAAGGATAAAAATTGTCTTCCAAATGCAAAAAAATGCATAAAGGGAAATATGCATAAAGATGCATGAAAACAGGGCATGATGAAAAATGCATGCCCTAGGAAGAAAAACACATGTTTGGTGCTAGTAATTTACAAGTTAAAAATGGAGGGTAAAATTGTCTTACTGTAAAATGCATGCCTAAGACTCATATGACCTACAAATTGAGTGGTTCAAATCATGGATTTTGTAATTTGTCATTTTACATCTGTTCATACCTTTAGTTGTGCATTTTGAAACCAAAGACCCTATGTTGTGCATAAAGGATAAAAACTTCGTTGTAATTGCAAAAAAAATGCATAAAGGGAAAAATTCATAAACATCCATGAAAACATGACATGATGAAAAATGCACACCCTAGGAACAAAAATCCATGTATGTTGTTGGTAACTTACAAGTTAAAAATGGAGGGTAAAACTGTCTTATTGTAAAATGCACTCCTAAGACTCATATGGCCTCCAAATTCAATGGTTCAAATTATGGAGTTTGTATTTAATCATTTTACATTTCTTCATAACTTTAGTTGTGCATTTTGAAAACAAAAATCCCATGTTGTGTATAAAGGCTAAAAACTACCTTATAAATGCATAAAGGGAAAAAAAATGCATGAAAACATGGCATGATAAAAATTCACATCCTAGGAAGAAAAATCCATGTATGGTGTTGGTAATTTACAAGTTACCAATGGAGGGTAAAACTGTCTTACTGCAAAATGCATGCCTAATACTCATATGACCTCCAAATTGAGTGGTTCAAATTGTGGAGTTTTTATTTATCATTTTACATATGTTCATACCTTTAGCTGTGCATTTTGAAACAAAAACCTCTCTACTGTGCATAAAGGCTAAAAAATGCCTTGTAAATGCAAAAAATGCATAAAGGAAAAAATGCATGAAAACAAGGCATGATGAAAATGCATGCCCTAGGAAGAAAAATCCATGTATCGTGTTAGTAATTTACAAGTTAAAAGTTACAGGACTATGGATATGTTGTAAATCCTAAAGATTGTATACTAGGGTGATTTGTGCCCAAAATTTAGTAAAAGGTTGAAATATACATTGGTTTGGGATTACATGCATGGATAAATATGTATTGTTACATTTATAACTATGAATTGCTTTAAAAGGTAAGTGAAGTTATTCTCAAAGCATAACTACCAAAAATACAACATCATAGAGCCTATATATCTACATCTATAAGCAAATGTAGATTGTGATAATGAATTAGAAAATTGTTCAACTTACTGTACTTGAAGCTTCCTATTTTCTTCTAGAAATTATTCAACCTCTCGACAATTAAAAACTTTGTCCTTAGGCGAGTTTGGTTGCTCAATTATAGGAATGATTCCTATTTTTTCATCATCTGATATAGATTTCCAAAAGCAAATTATAAAATTAAAATCCAAACTATTTACATTAAAAACCTCTATTGATAAATGAGACCTTACTATGATATGAATGCAATCTGAACCTTGTATAAAAATTTAACATGAAGCATAACTATAGAAATGCTAAAAAGCTAGCAGAATTCTTGAAACTGTGTTTGTTTTCTTAGGACAGTTTCAATCATTAGGGTGATACAAACACCCCATAATTCCCAAGATTGTGTTTGTTTTTCTAGGATATATGTAGTCTTTACAGTGAGACAAACACCCTGCAACATTATAACTGTATGGAATCCACAAAATTATATTATTTTTATGCATATGTCTATGTCACAATAGTAATCATATCACCATGCAAAAATAAAGTTCTATGAGCTTCAACATGTCTACTTATTCTTACTTATGAGCATGCATGATAAATAGATAGGAAAAGTATAATTTCTAGACCGATACAAAAATATTTCCATCTCGATGACAAAAAAAACATAACGTTCACAAATTTTAACTGATATAGGGGAAGTGTTGAATTGAGATGTGTTAAAGTTGTTCTGCTAAATTATTAACATGTTCCATGTTCAAAGGGATTGAGGGTGGAGCTTTCATCAACCACTTCAATAGTATGACTCTTGGAAGTTATACTCTCTTTGGGATCATTGTCGTGAGCTAACCCTATTCTTAATTCTAACCATGATGAGATTAGCACTAGAATCTAGATGGAGAGATGTATATTGTAGGCCCAACATTTACAATAGATTCAACTTGCATAAAAAATGATAAGTACAAAATAATTGGTCAAAATTTTCGTTGCGTTCAAAATTTGAAAAATGTATCCAAAGAACACATTTCAATCACAGGTCACAAAGATGATACATGAAATTGTCCCATATACAATGTTAGAATTGCATGACTAAGATATAGCAACAATGAACCTAATTCTTGCATCATTACCATAGTCTACTAAAACCAATGAAATAAAATGATAATATTTTTATGTCTATAAATAAACAAAACAATTATGTCCGCAAATTTGAAATGACCAAAGTAAGTCCAAATACAAGACCCATAATTCATTCGGTTGTTGATGTTGAAATTATGCTTATATTGAGGGGCGGGGGGGGGGTGAATAAGTATAATATAATTTTTACTTTATTTAATCACTCACCAATCATTCTGATCTAGGTGGATATCGGTGGCCACCCACCTATTCCACTGGCTCGAAAAACAGTTTTCCACCTTGGCAGTTTTTCGGGTTCCAAACTTTCGGGTCCGTTTTGAGGCCCTAAACGACGTTTTCTGGGGATTTGGGGCCCAGGGGAATGCTAGAGGCACTACCCTGTGACAGTCGAAAATTGTTCTTCTAGGTTAGACCTTTCCAATGGGCTATTGTGTGCCTAAAATAGATATCATATGCAAAAGTTATGACCCTGGGAAGTTGATATACTAACTTACCCAAACGGGGCCCACATGACTTTTGACACTTCCTTCACATATCTTCTCAGAGATAAGCTACCACCATTCCAATAATATTGTTGGAATGGTGGTGAATTATCTCTGAGAAGAGATGTGACGGTTGCGCTCATTCGTAAGAAAATAGTTACAATAAGGCTCTGAAGGCCTTTTACAATAAACATGAATGTCAAAAACCCTAGACATCCAAAAACTTAACACTAGGAGATGAAGCGCCAAAAGTCATGTGGGCCCCGTTTGGGTAAGTTAGTACATCAACTTCCTGAGGTCGTAACTTTTGCATATGATCTCCGTTTTAGGCGCACAATAGCTCGTTGGAAAGGTATAACTGATAAGATTTTTTTTTGACTAGACTAGGGTAGTATCTCGGGATATCCATTGGGCCTCAAATACCCAAAAAAAATCGTTTAGGGCCTCAAAACAACCCCAGAAGTTTGGAACCCAAAAAATTGCAAAGGTGGAAAACTGTTTTTCGAGCCAGTGGAATAGGTGGGTGGCCATTGATATCCACTTGGATCACATTCATTAGCCGATAAACAATAATCACATATAAATTCAAATCATAATGCGCAAAGTTTAACATGGAAACCCAATCCAGAGAAAACCATAAACTTATATTTATTAATGTTTGTAGGCACCAACCTACTGTTACACATATTGTAGGCACCAAAATATTGAATACACCAATATCCTTAAATGAGCACCAATTGAAAAAGATGTAGGAACCAACCTATTGAAGACACCAATCTCCTCAGCTGAGCACCAACTTAGCAACACCTATAGGAACCAACCTACTATTACAATATTTGAAAGGAACAACCTGCTGGAGACACCAATCCCCTCACCTGAGCACCAAATCAAAAAGATATGTGTAGATACCAAACTAATATCTTCATACACATAGTACTTCTCACTTCACTTTCATGTTTCATTTCATAGACAATCCTTCAAACTCTAGTCACATGTGTATTTCATGCCCTAACAAGCCTCATAACATCATTCCTAAAATATAATCCTTGAAAGAAACATCACAACCTTAGAATAACACATTGAAAAATAAAAAACTCAAAAAAACGCACATCATGACAACATCACATGCCTTTAGTCCTTCATAGCACACCTTGAGAACAAGAAATACCTTGAGAAAATCCCTTAGACTTCTCTTGCACACCTTTAGAACCCAAAAAGGCACCCTAACTCCTTTAGTGCACCTCATATCATGTTTGTGCACCTTAGACTTGATATCTTTCTTGGTTACTCTAAAAATGTGCACATCTATCCTGCATTTATAGTATTTCTATCCTGCATTTATAGTATTTCTATCCTTACTTTTAGGGCCAACCTGTAAAGACTGGTTGAGCTGACCTCAATTTTATAGCTAGGTTGTCGTACTAAAAAATTCATATCTCCTCATTCCTGGAGAGTTATAGGGAATATCATATACCATTGGAAAGGTATCAAAATAATATTTCCAACCATATAACTTGTGCTCTAATTTCATCTAGGCATATAGGGTAAAAATTCCTTCAAAGATAGCATATCCAAAATAAGCATAAAAAATACAAAAACAATATTTCCAGCAATCTCCATATTGAAATATTTATCTTGGACATATGTAGTCTCCCCCTATCTTTGAAATAATTGACAATAATATTTCCAAAAATCCCCCCCTTTGTCATTGATGGAAACCCTTGGTCAATTGAATACTCCCTATGTCTACAACTTTCCTTGTTTCTGCAATTCTTCCTTTGTCTGTAACTTCTCCCCCTTTGACATCAATGCAAAAGGGATTCTCCCCTTGAGCTTGTTCTTCCCTTCAAGCACTCCAATGTGAAATTAAAAATTATATCTCTAACTGATCATTATCCATTCTATCTCTACTACAAGTATCCAACACTCATCCTTCTATTTGATTGTTTTTATTGATAAAAAATTCCACTCCAAAGTCATGACATTTCTATTCTAAATGGGTTGAAGATTTAGTGTTGAATTTATTTGAATATATTTGTGCCTCCACATTCCTTTCTGACAAGGATCAATCAAATGACTTCTCTTGTCCAAAAGAGTACTGTAAACTTGAATTTCCATTTTCACAAGGAAATTCCCCAGCCTTACCTCTTCTAGGAATGAGGTGTATATGTTTCAAGTGATAATAAAAACAATGAATCTCCCTTCCATCTTTATCTAGCTTATCACATCCTTTCTCATAACAAAAAATTTCATCTCTCCATGTTTCTTTCTTTTGTTCCTTTTCCAAACCTTTGAATATTCTTCTCCATGCTTGGTAAGACCATCTTCTTCCTTTTTTTAGGAGGTCCAACTATAATGATTCTAAAGTAACATGTTATGTTCCCATAGTTAATGCACTTATAAAATTTAGTATTGTAATCAAGTAGAGGAGCAAATGAATTGTAGTTTATATTAGCAAACCCATGAGAACTTCTAGTTTTGTTTCTCACATAATTATGCTTTTTGGTTTTGTAAGAACCTCTATTTATATCTCCCACATGATCACTTCTTCAATAATCTCTACAATCTAGTGCTTTATCACCAAAATTATTGCAAGAAAAAAAATAAGCTAAGAAAGAGATTTTGGTATCGGTTAATGAAAGGTATTCTTGGTGGAATGACTCTTCTGAACTCATTCTTGTTATTCTTGTGACAAGAATCAGGTTTCTACTGGTCATCATTGCCTTTCCTGTTGCTTCTTTCATTGTTTATGGATCCTTTTAGAATATTGGCATAACTTCTAGATTTCTTCATTTTCCTTTTCTGATGGCTTTGTGACCTTAATGCTTGCATCTCCTTCAGGGGTCTTTTATTTTTTGTCATAGACAAGACCTATCTTGATGAATGGTCACCTTTGAAAACTCAGAATATTATCTAATATTTCAATACTCTTTCCAACCTTCAAGCTTCTATTCAAATTCTTAGTTTTTTTGTCTAGTTCCTTTCTTAAGGAAATGATTTCAGCCTCTAGCTTCTTGCAATTTTATTCCTTTTCTTTCATATAAATTATCACCACTTTTTATATCCTTTTTTCCTGTTCTAGTTGATTCTTCAAGATGGTAAATGCATTCTCTGTTTCTTCAAGATCACGATACTCCTCTTCATATTTCTGCAATTTCTATTTCTGCTTTATATTGTTTTTCCTAATCCTATCTATTTATTCTAAGGCACTAACAAGTTTTTCTTCAATTTCTTATTCTTCTGAATATGGTTTTTCTTTCTGATTATATTCGTTATAAGGATTTGTTTCCATGGTTATGGAGAGAGATTATTCTTCATCATCACTATCTTCCCTTTCTACATATGGAAACTTAGTAGCAAAATGTCCTATTCTACCATATTTAAAGCATTTGAAGGGTAGCTTACCTTTGTATTTTCCAAGTCCTCCTTTTATATTTCTCACAAATTGTGCTTCTTCTATCTCTGATTCATAGTTGGAACAATCACCATATTTATCTTCATAATTTTTTTGTAGCTTGTCCCAAATCTGCTTAGCTCATGTACACTTCATTACCTTGACATTATCATAATCTAATATGCCACTCAAGATAACATCTATTTCTTTTTCACTATTTTCACTTGACTCCTTCCCAACTTCATCTATATAACCTGTTGTGACTGATTCCCAAATACCAAACCCAAGGGCCAAAATATATATCTTCATTCTTACACTCCATGATGAATAGTTTGTTCCATCGAACAAAGGAGATCTATTTGTGGGGAAAACTTCTTAACCAACCACATGTTCTCCCGAGATCTACCTTCCAGTGGTTACACTATTTCTGAAGAAACTTGCTCTGATACCGATTGTTGAACTTATGCTTATACTGAGAGGGGGGTGAATCGGTATAAGATACTTTTTATGTTTTTTATCCATTCATAAATCATTCATTATATGAGAAACAATAATCACATATAAACTCAAATAAGAATGTACTGATTTTAACATGGAAACCCAATCGGGAGAAAACCATAAACTTATCTTTATAAATGTATGTAGGAACCAACATACTGTTACAAATATTGTAAGCACCAAACTACTAGAGACACCAATCTCCTTAAATGAGCACTGACTCAATAATATGTAGGCACGAACCTACTAGAGACACCAATCTCCTCAATTGAGAACCAACTCAACAACACCTGCAGACACCAACCTCCTATTATAGTATTTGTAAGCACCAAATTGATGGAGACACCAATCCCCTCACCCAAGCACCAAACCAAAAAGATATGTGTAGACACCAAACCAATATATTCATACACATAGTACTTCTTACTTCACCTGCATGCTTCATTCTACATACAATCCTTCAAACCCTAGTCACATGTAGCCTTCATGCCCTAGCGAGCCTCATAACATCATTCCTAGAATATAATCCTTAAAGGAAACATCACATCCTTAGAATATCACACATTAAAACATCACTAACTCAAAACATGGAATATAAATCATCACAGACCTTTAGTCCTTCATAACGCACCTTGAGAATAAGAAATACCCGAAGAAAACTCCTTAGAATTCTCTTTCACACCTTTAGATCTAAAAAAGACACCCCAACTCCTTTAGCGCTCCTCATATCACTTTTATGCATCCCAGACTTAATCTGTTGCTTGGTTAATCTAAAAATGTTCACATCTATCCTACATTTATAGTATTTCTGTCCTTACTTTCAGGGTTGACCTATAAATAATGGCTAAGCCGACCTCAATTTTTTGGCTGGGTTTTCAGATGGAAAAATTCATATCTCCTCATTCCTAGGGAGTTAGAAGGAATTCCATATAATGTTAGAAATATATAAAAATAATATTTCCAAACATATAACTTGTGCTCCCATTTGAGCTAGGTATGTAGGGTAAAGATTCCTTCAAATATAGGGTATACAAACTAATCATAAAAAATCCAAAAAATAATATTTCCAACAATATCCATCTTAAAATATTTATCTTCGACATTTGTAGGATTAAAATATTTATCTTGGACATTTGTAGTATCCCCCTATATTTTATATCAATGAAAACCATATTTACAACAATTGATTCAAGATGCCTCAAGTTGTTTTTTTAAGACAAGTCAATACATTAGATCTTAGGGTAGTATTTTGATCAATAAAATTTGAAATGTAAGACATTTTCAAGGCACATGACCACAATCAACAGAGGTTAATTTTTTATTTTTATTTTATATGTTCTGATATTGAATAAACATGATTTATCTTCAAAGAAAACTACTAGGAAATGAAATCAACAATATGAACATGAATATTTGGAAGTTGTGCACACAGTAACTAAAATGGAAAAATGAGTACTGATTACTTGCATCCATGATCTCGATGAGGCAAGATCTTGTACAAACACATCACATATATTCTAGTTGTTAATTTCATTTCCATTGTAAATACATGTAGAAATCATCAGAAAATAAAGGTTATATGATTGAATAATAATTAAATAAATAGAAGGACATATCAACATGTATGAGATTCTAGAAAGACTAAAGTGGAATACCTAAATGAGATTCTCTTGGTTTCAAGAATAATTTATTCTCTACTGAACAAGGACAACCATGTGAAGGTGGAACATTATTTGGCCCTTCCCCCCTCGCATCACTCTCAATTCCCCATACCCAATCTATCTACTGGAAAATAATTGAAAGTGACATAGTATGATTCATGCATAGAAAGTAGCAAAACAAAAATTAAAGGTAAATGAAAGAAATAACGTGTGTGAGAAAATATGTGGTTTTGTACATACAAAACATATAATATTCATCCACAAGAAGGTAGAAAAACAAAAATTATAGCAACAAATAGTTTATATTAATAATTTTTATCATCAAAATATGTTTCCATTATCAATGCATCTCATAATATATACAATCACTTATTTTTCTTTTTCTTAGTTTGTATATATTTTCTAATTGGATCATCCGTTTCTTGACCCCTTTTAGTTGTTGGGCCCTCTCTTAGTGTTGATTTAATATGCATGCTATGACATGTTCTATGTCTATTCATGTACTCTCCATGACATGCATGCTACTACAAAGGCACATTGACTACAATAAAAAAAGGGTTAAATTGATATGGTTAGTTATTATTCATAGAATTATTTCATTAATACAAATATCATTACAATGTTCTTTACCAGGTTGAATAGTAGAGATCATTGGTTCAGATACCATGTGTTTCTATTCTCACCAAGCATCCTCATCTACATTCTCTACCATTGAAACAATTTTTTTTTATAAGTACAACATCTACAAGTAAATATTAATAATCATAATCCATACTTATGATTTTATAGCCATAATACCATCATGGACGATCTATACACCACCATCATCGATATGCACTCCACCTTCATGGGGATGTCGTCCACAACTGGCCTAATTATTGTTGTTTCTATCTTGCTTAAAAAAATAAGACACATTCATTTATGGGTGAAATCAATCGTGAATAGATTTTACAAGTAATCAACAATTAAAGTCCATTAATTTTACTTACGATGTCATTCAAAGGGGAAGATTGTGTTTTCTCCATGCTTTGTCGATGTTCAACCATGCCTTGAAATCCAAACTTGAAACTGGGTCAGAGGTCTTCTTGAGTGGTTGTAGTTTTGAAACGAGCCCCCTGCATTGCATAAGATCACAAATTTGACTTATTGGATGCAATTAAATAAAAATTGGATGAATATATGAATGATGTGGTTTAATTATTTGGTACTTACAATTCATGCTTTTAGTTTCACATAACCACCCCGACCAAGTTTGTGCAACCTATGTTTTTATAGTCTTGCCTTGGTTTCTTTTGACGTGTTTGGGAGCCTGCGAAAAGTTTCAAATATGTTAGATATGTCAATTTTGATATAGAGCTAAATACATTTCAGCATATTAAATTCAAAATATCATATACCTTCCTAGACCAGGTGGCGTCTTTCCTTCTTGTCTGATTTTATTTTCCTTTGCATTTTTCTTTAGATTCTTCTACTCACTCTCATGAATCATTGGAGAACGCTCATACCTAGGGTTTGTTTGAAAATGAACCCTATATTGATTCCTCACATATTTCAAACATGTACCAACCAATGAGATGACTCCACTTTTGTTGAAAGATTCACCAAATAAGCCGACCAAGTGGTCAATAAGATCCTTTTTCAAATTGACACTCTAAGAATTCCACCATGTGCATATGGTGGGCCAAAAAATATCTAATTCCTTTTCATTCATATGATTAAGAAAAAATGTTGTTTGGAGAGATGCACATTTCAATTAGATAATAAGAAACAATTAAGAAATTCATAAATACTTGGGATTTTTGGTATATTGATCGAAACAATGTTATTTTCCACGAAAAAGGTAACTAACATTGTTCCTTTACATGTAACACGTGTCAATCCAGAAAAACAATTTGTAGAATCACTAATTGGGTCATCTACACCATCATGTGAATGGTCAGGTGTGTACTGAGAGGGTGTGTCATGAGATTGAGAAGGTGTAGTCATATGATTCATGGACCTATCATCCAGAGGCAGAGAGGCAAAGAGCCTCATGGGTATTGGCTCGTGCTAGTACATTATGGCGCTGGTACATTGATACTATAACACGAGCCTCACGAGTAATCTCATAAGTAGCTCTTAGAAAATTCTATAGAAATAAAACATTTTTTGTTCCTATCATATAAAAGCAGTAAACCAAAATTCATAAATGAATATATGTAATAAATAACATTTTCAAAAGATGACGCTTATCCCATATTTTTGTATATATTCCATCAAAAATCTACACCTTACTTTGTTCTCCTTTGTTTGGTTCACACCTAGCCAATTCAATAAGTTCCCTATTTTCCTTTCTCAGAGCCTTTTTAATTGCCTCCATTAGGTTTATGTATTCAAAAAATTCGTCATTGTCGTCCACATTTTCAACATCAGGTGTGGAAAACTACATATATCAACAAAAAACATGTAAATTCAATTATAAAAACAATAATAAAATTCACTTTAAATGGATATGGATACTGTTAGTAATTTACTTGCTTCGAGGCTGATGTCTTCCCACGATCACTCTACCACAATATAAGAAGCACGACATATTAAAATGTTACCTTATAATATGAGAAGCATGAGATATTAAAATGAATGTTACAGATAAAAAATAAGAGTCGTTAAATAAAGGTTGGTTTAAATTGTGGTGTAAACATCTATCTTATACAATGGATCAACATCCATTTTAATTCATCTTCCTATGAACAACATTCATATCTGCATAATTTGTCTAAAGACACACCTCTACTGAAAAAGCTCATCTAAACCATATTTTCATCAAAGAAAAAAAATGTCATTCTTTATTTCATAAACATCCTAATATGTAATAACTATCAACTGTATGCAAATGGAAGAAAAACAATACTTTCACTAAATGCTCATTAATATGGTTTAATAATGACTTATGTTGAGAAGGGTAAGTTAGAATGGTGGAATGACGATGAATGGTATACATGTTAACGATAAGTTTTAAACCTTTTACAATAATGCAATGCACACACAGATTCTTAATAAACATAAAATAACATAATTACAATCACAAACATACACATATATTTTACCCTATAGACCCAAACCGGGAAAGTCAACAACTTGTTTAGAGCCGCACCTCTAATTCTTATTCATTATTCTCATTGTTTACAATACAATATATATGATCCCGTGTCATCCAAAACCCCTAATCCATTGATCCGAATTAGACTATAACACTAATTACTTAACCAAAATTAGAAAACCATGGGTTGCAACACCATGTGCCAAAAAACCGCTAAAGGTGAAAAACCGTGTGTTGAAAACTTCTAAAAATGGACGCAAAAACTACCATTTATTTGGGGGCTTTGCCCCCCTGTGACTCCCCCACATGCCCGATGGAACACAGTGCGTGGGGTTAGTTGTGCAAATAATATAACACATATAAAAATTAAATCTTTGATACCACAATAAAGTAAATCAACATACAAGAGAAATGCAATAATCAACCAAGAACATATCAACACACAAATCATGCATGAGATTTATCCTGGAAAACCCAAACTACTAATAGATCTATTAGTTCGTTGACCAAACCCGACTAATCTGACCAACCTCCTTCCCCCATCCAAGTGATCCTTCACCACTCAACTCTTGGCACATTACAATGGAGTATCACCAATCTTTTATAGGTTTTGATAACATGCAATCTATGGGCTATAAAACCACAGGTCAACCATGTGCCAAAAACCACTGCTGTTTACCTAACAAATTTGACTCTTTCACCGAGTCAAGTTTAACCTAACATCCATTCCATACATATAATGATTGATATTAACTTAAATGACAACCAACCCAAGTTCAAAATTCCACAACAACAAAAATCCTTTGCATATCCCTTTGGGATATTGTAAGAAGTTGTTCTAAATCACTCGATTATGAACATAAGATGAATACATTGGATCAAGACGTGAATCATTATTGATATTTTTTTTCAAACATATACATCTATTCACAAAACTACAATAGGAGTTCAATATTTTCTAGGTACAAACAAAGATAAAGAATACATGCTTAATGAAGCATGTAACTGATTTGCAAAAATGTGACATCATAAGTACTTGGGTTTCAGGAGCCCTAATTCAACACACTACAACAAATGCTACATGAATTCCAGGAGAAGAGGTTCCATGCCACGTGAAGGGAGGTGTGTCATATATAAGTAGTTGTACATGCCAAAAAAATAAAATAAATTTACAAATACTTTAAAGTTATAATTACCAGATATTTTTCAAGTGAAAAATTTAATACATAAGCAATGCAAATATAGAAAATATGTCATACTAATCTCATCCAAGAAATAATCTCAAATATGATCCTCTATTGGGACATGAAAAATATGCATGTAGTGAGAGAATCAATGTGGAACAAGAATGGCCAACTTGAACTAAAGGCCCTACACCTAGTGTTCTAACATCAACAGATGATGTCTCTCTAAGTTGCAACAAATACACTATGTTTAACTAGATTGCATGTGAGGAAAATATCACAATATTATTGGCTTGAATACTATCTATGAGTCAAGGTAATTGGGGGTTTAGGTGTTAGGTAATCACCTAGGAGTGGGCACACCTCTCAATGATTGAATACTAGTGGCTTGAATCCTACCTCTGAGTTGAGGTAGATGGTAGGGAGAGTTAGGAACTCACCTAGGAGTGGGATAGGCCCTCTCAATGGGTTATTCTTGGAAGTTTATTAATTATAAGTAGAGCCAAGACCAACCCCATAGAATTCTCTAATGTCAAAATAATTGACATGGAGACCTAGAATAAACTAGGCCCATAATTTTTAAAGAAAATACAAGGGAACCTCCTTGTTATTTGTAGGGAGGTTTATCAAAGATTGTCTCTCCATGCCATGAATGTGCACCAATCCATGCAAATATTTCTCTTTATTGGATCAAGTGGTTGGTTGGTTCTAGGGTAAGTGAAAAATTGAGCAATATTCTCTTTGCTTATATTGATTTTTTTATCTCTTCCTTATTAATGCTAGTTGAGTAATACTCTCTCATCCTAGCCCTACATTTAGATATATCAAATAATTATCCACGAGGATAGGTTTTTAAGTTCATTTAGACATTGGTTAATTTAATTGTATGGGCATTAATAGGGTTTATGGTTTGGGTTTTCATTGGGGTTTTGATCCATGGTGATGGAATAACAACTATAAATAAAAAAACAATTTTTTCTTAAAAAATACATAAATTTCTAAAATTTAAAATTTATAAAAATGACATTTAAAATCAAATATACCTTGAAATGAATTTATCTACTCAAAGTGACCGAGTGTCAATGATGCCAATTTCCGAGACATTCTTTAGATGATGAAACATTCTCAATTTCCATGGGTTGGTAGAAAATGAAGAAAAATGAGTCATAGTTTTTTATTTTTTATTTTTATGTTTTCAGAACATGCACCCATTTCTAATGCATGTGCACTAAGAAACACATATAAATATTTAATACGTGCATGTTGTTAGCAAAAAAGTAGACATGGACTCTTATGAAGTAGCTTGCAAGGAGTTATGAGCAAGTCTGGAATTTGATGTCCCATAGGACGTTTTTTTTCATTTTTAGGAGAGGTCCAACCTAAATGAAAGAAAATAGGCATAAGCATAAGAAGGTTGTCCGTCCCTAAGAGATAAGGAAACTCAGTTGAAGTTTGTGGATTCAGGAAGAACTTGTCAAAGGGGTTATAGGAATAGGTAGGGTGCTGGTAGGAAATAATAAAAAAAAGAGGATTCAAAAGGGTGATCCTGAAGTCCAGCCCAATTAGCGCTAGTGAAACTAAAAAGGGATTTCTCTAAAGCCCACTCGAAATGACCCACCCATTCTAGTTGCACAAGGTTGAGCCTACAGGAAGACTAATCAGTTGGATCTACATCAACCACCAGTCGTGGGCCCTCTTGGATTGACTACATCCAGACTCCACATTGAGAACGAACGAGCTTGGAAACCATCACTTACAGGGGTACTACTTATTGGTTGTTTAGTATTTACCTTTGAGTTGTGCCGTCGCCCGAGAGATTATTGATGAATTTATACAGCACAAAGACAACTTATAAACACTGATATATTGCTGATTGTTCCGGGCTTCGTGATACATGATGTATCTGACATATGGATACAAAATCCACATGACAACATTTACTAGCATAAAAATTCGAACTCGTCAAATTGATGTTCCGTTCCATAGTGCACTCGTCATAAATTCTAGGTACTTATTTTACTATAGATATAGTGTGTAACCTACTTAGGAAATATAGGAGTTTGTTGGAGGAGATAATATAACAATAAATTTTTTTTAATTAGTCCCAGAACCCTAGTGCGAATAGATTGTTAATGGTTAATTGAATATCCAATTGGATCACATCTGACCCATATATTGGAGAAAAGTATGGGTCTATCCATCCTATAGCACACAAAAATGGTTTTCCTCCATTTTGAAACTATAACTTTAGGCAGGTTAGTTGGTGCGCTCTTTTGGATCCCTCTTTCTTAGTGAGTATGGCATGAAAGGATTATTCAGGCATATAATTATGAAACTCAAGTATTTTAGAGATGAAACGGTCCAGAAAGGATTTCCTCTCCTAAGTGGAGCCAAGGGAAGGATGTTTGGTTACGACAAGGAGTCGTCTAATGAAGATTGTTTTCTCATTTCCTTGACAACTTGTGTTCTTAGGTTTTGACATCCATTGCCACTAAGAAGCCCGGGGTGAATCCCTCAGATATTGATGACAATGCTCTTCTATTTGTTGATCAAAATTTCTCATTCCTAGATCTTGACAATTTTTCCATGAGTTTGGACTCGATGTTGGATTGCATGTTAGGATATTTAGACACTTAGGATTTATTTAATATCTACTTGGTATAATGTGTCGTTGGGTAAAAATGTGTTTCTTAGTGTGTTTCTTTAGTATTCATTTGTAGTTAGGAAATTCGAGGGTCACGATATGTTCCCAACATAGAGTGATTTGATGGTTCATATTCTCCTCGATCTCTTAACAACTACATTGATCCATGGCTTAACACCCGATTGATCCATGATCTCTATTTAAATATCATGGAGGGTCATTTGCCAATGATCAATTGTGAGAAACTCTCATGTAAAATGTCTATGTAATATTTTTCTTTTGCATTAATAAACTGCTCAAAGTGGCCAAGTTGGCTGGTGTTAACACATAAGGTTGTATGGGTCAACAAGTCTTATTTGTTTTGGTTTTTTGAGTCATAGGGTTCATAGAACATAGGTTTTGAAGTTATTAGGTTGTTTTCATATGGTTACAGTCGATTCCAAAAGGAATAGGGCTATGTTTATCCTAAGCCTAAAGTTTGAGCCATATGATGATTGTCATGTCAAGATCTAAACCCTTACAAGTCACACCCTTGTTTTTCTTCATCATGATTCTGACATGTAACACCTCCAACCTGTACCTGAGATTCCTTTTGTCACTATCCATCCACACAAGGGTCAACTCAAGTTAATTTTGTGTGCTTCCAACTCACTAGGAGAGTTTGCAACATACTCCAAATACATTTTTCTTTCATCTCTAATCATTGCTTTAAAGGATCTTTTCGAAAAGATTTTATGGTTATCAGGGCCTTCTTTTTAACCATTTTCAGGGATTATGTCACCAAATTATCTAACAACTTACTTGAAGTGCATGATCCATTTTGAAATTGGCACTACAAACTCACAAAAAAAAGCATTGTGAACTGGTACATGCACTGCGAACTAGAGGAAATAGAGGGTTGTATCTTGGATAGGTTGCAGTCACTCACGTTCGGACTTATCAACATCCACAACAACCTCATAGCTACCATGTACTCTATGAAGTTTTTCATACCATTTTGAAAGGCTGAGGAGGGGGTTTGGTAAAATTCTTGAAATTGGTGCTGCGAACTGGCACTGTGAACTGACATACAGGGGCACTACAAACTCATTTCCTGTAGAAACCGCTTCTAAATATTTGATCATAACTCCAAAACGGTGATGTGGGTTTTTTTGAAATTTTTGTGGATGAGCATGATAATGGCATTGAATTGTTGACCAAATTTCAACTTGACCCAATTTGGCATTCAAGAGATATAATTAAAACACCAGTGCTTTGCAAATTGGAGTTGCAAACTCTCTATTTTTCATAGTTGTTGGATATTCTCCTTGTTTGGAGGTTTCAACCTGTCAAGGATAGTTTGAATGGTCTCCTAGGAGTTAGTTGGACATGTGTTCCATCTCCAAATCAATCATAATGACTTATTTCAAAAGGAATTTATCATTATAGAAAAAATCCCCCCAAAATAGGAATTTGTTGGGCTTTTGTTGGAATCTTTTGTAACAAGACTCTTAAATGGAGGAGGATCCTATGTAACTCCTTGGTTTCGGCCTTCTTAGGGTAGATATATATTATTCACTATAAATGAAATGGTTTTTGTTGAGAAAAGGGTGGATTCATGATCCAAGAGAGGAGAGATCTAGAGGAGCAATTGAGTTGCTCATTTGTAAGCCGAAGGGCATGTGTTGTAGGCATTTATGCCATTAGAGATTCATGAAAGTTGTGATACCAGACTGTTTTTCTCTTGTTTCCATTCTTTCTTATCATCTTGCTTGAGTAATATTTACAGATTTTGAAGATCAAAAGCTGCCTTTGGTTAATGGATTCATGAGCTGCAAAGGATTTGTGGTAATTTCCTCTTAATAATTGATTATTGTTCAATCACTCTTTAATCTATCTTACATAAAGGATCTCTATTATGTGGATATTCTTCTTTTTGTTTACCTTCTATTCTTCTACCCATCTTTTCATAAGCCTTTTTTTTTGGTAGGCAGCCTGATTGCCTGTGATCTGCAAAATGTTATGACTCCATGCCCAATAGAATGTATTTGCAATAGTATGATGCCCTCCCTTTTACTCTTCTCTTGCTGATCCACTAAGTATAATCTGTTTTAATTATTTAAATCAAATGGGTATTGGGATTATCCTCTAGCATTTTGAGGGTGACTCTCAGTGCTAACATTCTTGGTGCCATTATCAACGAGTGAAGTGTGAAGCAAGCTTCCCTGGGAGAATGACATAGATCCATTTCTTGATGGTAGACAAGGGAGGTACACAAAAAATGAGTGTAATAATCTACATAACGAATCCGCAATCAAAGACTCCACTCAAGGAAGGATCCTGCTGATAGAAAGATGAAAATATAGAAGGGGAAAACTAGGTATCAACTCATTAGTATTCTCTATGAACTTTTGTTCTTCTTCATCAGTTCATTCATGTCTTTCCCTTTACATATAAAAAAGATTATCCTCTGCTTTGTTTTCTCTGATGATCATAAACATTCATTTGTATATCCTTCTTTGGAAGAAGAAGGTATCCATTCTGCCTGTGTTGTAGATGTTGATCATGTCTCCTCATCTCAACCTATTGAGAAATATGAAGTTCATATCTGAATCCGTCCTAAAATTGAGCAACCTTATAGTCATGGGAATCATGAGGTTGATTTACCTTCTAAAGCCTTTGTTATACCTTCCAATCAACTTGTTAAACCTCGTTTTCATCCCAATGTTGTTAAAACTAGAATTAGAGAGAAAATGTTTAAACCTTTAAGGCTTCCATCTCATCTTCATCCTTATCCTCTTAACTTCTTTGAGTATCTTCCTCATTTTTATGGAGAAGATCATATCACCGCCGAGAAGCATTTGGGAGATTTTGATAACTTTGTCGATTAGTTTGAGATAGTACATGAAGATGTTACCATGAGTTTATTTTCCAAATCCTTGTTTGGGAATGTTGCTTTGTGGTTTAAGGGTTTGGGAGATAATTCCATTAGTTCTTGGACTGAGTTAAATTATGCATTTTCAAAGTATTGGGCTGAGAATAAGTCCTTTGATCAATACTTGGCTGAATTTCATGTTTTGAGGAGAAAAGAAGATGAATCTCTGACTATCTTCAACATGAGGTTTTATAGTTTTTATCATAGCATTCCATTGGAGATCTGACCTTCTGAAACTGCAGCTATGGTTTACTACATAACAACTCAGCATCCAGATCTTGTCCTTCTCCTGAGAGACAGGAAATATTCATCATTAAGATGGTTGTTTGATGATGCTGAAGAAATTGAGGAGAACATTCGATCTTGAAAAAGGATTAGAGATCATGCTTACCTTGAAGATATGCATGCATAGGAACACCAAGGAGACTGTAAGTATGATTCAGATTCGAGACAACATTTGTTAGTTTTTTTTTTCCAGATTTTTCTATGGATCGGGATATAGATCATATTGGTGTTCATTTTTCAAATCAGTTTGAGCATGCAATCAAGGATGATTGTATAGATAACTACATTTTTTAGCTGATCATAATCAATTTTTTTTAGCTCCTACTATACAATTATCATGTGATCATTATTCTGAAGAGGAAACTGTCACTGTTGATGATCAAGAGCTGCTCTCAAAAGAACAACAAGGTCATCTATTTTCCAGCAAAGGGGAATGCATGCATTGGCAATCATCTTTTTTGAATCAACATGATTGTGATCTTGGTTTTAAGGATCCAGTAGCAACTTTATTGGAGTCATATCTTTCAGATTCTCTAAAGTTTTCAGATTTCATCATTTCACTAGCACTTGTGGGTGAGTATGATTCTCTGAAGGAGTTTCTATCACTGCTGTTATATTTATGTTATTATCTATTAATCAATGAAATAGATGGGATTATTTCAATCATGAAGGTACTTGAATGGTTGTTATTGAAATTTGCATCTACTTGAGCAAATTGGAGATCTTATTAGAGTAGGGTAGCGTAGGTAATAATATCGCTTCCCGAGCATTTTCTTTTCTTAAAATTGCACAGTATGATCAAATTTGCTGTATGAAGTTGGTTTGCAACAGGGTTATCAATTTTCTTGAATACGTGGTATATTTTGGCAGTGCTACTGAGGTTGGTTGCACATATGACTCCATGTCCCAATGGATAAGGCACTTAAACTGCATGTTCTTGGTAGCTCACAGGGAGCATGCCATCCCCTATAGAGTCAGATGTTAACACATAAGGTTGTATCAGTCAACAAGTCTTCTTTGTTTTGTTTTTTGAGTCATAGGGTTCATGTAACATATGTTTTGAAGTTATTAGGTTGTGTTCATATGGTTACAGTCGGTCCAAAAGGAATAGGGCTATGTTTATCCTAAGACTAAAGTTTGAGTCATATGATGATTGTCATGTCAAGATGTAAAACCTTACAAGTCACACTCTTGTTTTGATTCATCATGATTCTGACATGTCACACCTCCAACTTGTAAGTGATATTCCTTTTGTCACTATCCATCCGCACAAGGGTCAACTCAAATTAAGTTTGTGTGCTGCCAACTCACTAGGAGAGTTTGTAGTGTACTCCAAGTACATTTTGCTTTCATCTCTAATCATTTCTTTAAAGGATCTTTTCAAAAATATTTTATGGTTATTAGGGCCTACTTTTTAACCATTTCCAGGGATTATGTCACCAAATTTTCTAACAAATTCCTTGAAGTGCATGATCCATTTTGAAATTGGCGCTACAAAATCACAAAGAGAAGTGCTATAAATTGGTACAGGCACTGCGAACTGGAGGAAAGAGAGGGTTGTATCTTGGATATGTTACATGAACTCACATTCAAACTTATCAACATCCACAACAGCCTCAGAGATACCGTTTACTCTATGAAGTTTTTCATACCATTTTGAAAGGTTGAGGAGGGGGTTTGGTAAAATTCTTGAAATTGGCGTTGCGAACCGACAAACAACGACATTGTGAACTTATTTACTATAGCAGTGACTTCTAAAGATTTGATCATAACTCCAAAATGATGATGTGGGTTTTTTTATGAATTTTTTTTGTGGAGGAGAATGAAAATGGCATTGGCTTGCTGACCGAATTTCAGCCTGACTCAATTTGGTATTCAAGATATATAATTAAAACATCAATGCACTACAAACTGGCACTGCAAACTCTCTGTTTTGCATAGTTGTTGGATATTCACCTTGTTTGGAGGTTTCCACATGTCAAGGAAGGTTCAAATGGTTTTCTAGGAGTTATTTAGACATGAGGGACATGTGTTCCATCTCCATATCAATCAAAACGACCTATTTCAAAAGGCATTGATCATTATAGACAAAATCCCCCAAAAATAGGAATTTGTTAGGAATTTGTTGGAATCTTTTGTAAAAAGACTCCTAAATGGAGGAGGATCCTATGTAACTCCTTGGTTTCGACCTCCTTAGGGTAGATAGATATTATTCACTATAAATGAAACAATTTTTGATGGAAAAAGGGTTGGATTCATGATCCAAGAGAGGAGAGAGCTAGAGGAGTAGTTGAGTTGCTCATTTGTAAGTTTGAGGGCATGTGTTGTAGGCATTTTTTTCATTAGAGATTCATGAAAGTTGTGATACCAGAATGTTTTTCTCTTGTTTCCATTCTTTATTATCATATTTCTTAAGTAATATTTACATATTTTGAAGATCAAACACTGCCTTTGGTTAATGGATTCATGAGTTGCAAAGGATTTGTGGTAATTGCCTGTTAATCATTGATTATTGTTCAAGCACTCTTTAATCTGTCTTACAGAAATGATCTATATTATATGGATATTCTTCTTTTTGTTTACCTTCTATTCTTCTACCCATCTTTGCATAAGCCTTTTGTTTGGAAGGCAACCTGATTGTGTGTGATCTGCAGAATGTTATGAATCCATGCCTAATAGAATGTATTTGTAGCAGTATGATTCCATCCCTTTTACTCTTCTCTTGCCGATCCACCAAGTATAACTTGTTTTAATTATTTAAATAAAATGGGTACTGGGATTATCCTCTAGTAGTCCGAGGGTGACTCTCAGTGCTAACAACTAGGGCCATGGATGTTTCCCCGTAGGGATTTTACCACGTCAAAATATCGGTGTGTTGATATTTGATATGGTTGTGTGAGTTTTTATTGAAGGTGTTCATCCTCTATTGGAATACATGCGTTTTCAAACATGGTATTAGAGCCTGTTTGAAGACCCACTCCCATTGTAGATCGAGATCGTGAAGCCGAGTTACCTCATCTCTAGTTTCTTCCATTTATGTACATTTTTGGGCTGAGAGGACTATTTTGTTTCATCTGGAGCACTTGTTTCAGTTGGGAACACTTTTATTTTCACTCGAAAAGGTTTTTCGTTTTCCCGAGATACGACCATTTCAGTCAGATCCGGAGGTATAAACCCTAAATACACCCTTTTAAATTTTTTTGCAGATTATTATTTTAGTTTTATATTTTTTGTTTTCGAGTTGCTACTCCTTTGGATCTACGTATTCTCTTTTCCCCGCGCCCTATGCAGTCTCAGAAAATAAGAAAAAGATCGGAAAGGGTGCATTTTCTAGGTAAGCTAATCGAGATCTAACCCTTGATGTCATCGAGAATAATTTTTTTTTTCTTATGTGAAAAGAGTTTTTTATGAGCATGCTCCAAGGACGTCTTCCACAACAACAAGAACAACACCCCCAATCCTCCTTCTAAACAATACAATATGTTTTTCTAGCTCACTTGGTTAAAAGTTTCCTTATTAAGTAAGAGGTCTTGAGTTCAAGTCTCTTTTTTGTTATTTTCTTTGAAAAAGTTCATGCATCCATTGTAAAGTGTATTTCACTTCAAGTATAAAAGTGAATCACTATCAGTAGCTTTAATATTTTTTTTAAAGTTATTTATTTTGCATGCAAATTTCTTTTATAAAGTAACTTCATTGTAAAAGTGATCCCCACTTCTTTTTATAAAAGCGGGTCACTTCATAAAGCAACTTATTTGTAAAAGTGACGTTATTTGGAGGGATGTCACCACATGGACCAAATTCTACTTGCCACATGGCTCTTTGGTTATAATTTATGTTTTTTTTTCAAAAGGGCATAAGTTTCACATCCAGAGTCTGTTTTTAGTGCCATATTTTCAAAACCGCCTAATTTTTCAAGATCTTTCCATCCAAATCATCAATTTTAGTTTTTAAATCCACATTATCTGCATATTTAATATGGATTCTTCCAATGATCTTTTTCTTACCAACACTAACTACATCCAATGGAAATACCATATGAAGGATTTATTAAGAAGTAAAGGCTTGTACCAGATTACCTTGGGAAAGGAAAAATAACCCATTGATGATGAAAATAAAGTCAAATGGGCTAATAAGAATGACGAAGCACGTGGACTGATTGGAATGTCCATATCTCCCGAGTTAAGGTTCTAACTTCAAGAAATTGATGACCCCGATGAAGATTGGGAAAATCTTGAATCAGTGTTTGGTAAACACAATATTATTTAAGCACATCTGTTAGAAAATCAGATATTGACTTTAAGTCCAAATGTTTTTTCTTGCATTGAAGACTATCTATCTAAGTTTAAAACACTCAGAATTTTAAGTGAAGAGTGTAACATAAAGCTAGAGGAAGAGCGTTGCATCTATATTATTATTTCTAAGCTAGGTAGTGCATATTCTATGTTTTTATATACCTTTTATGCCATGAGAGAGGCTGTAGAGAAATCTTATCAAAAACCTACTCTTTAGTCCTTTTGTGATGCTTGGATTAAAGAGAAAGATAAGCGTGTACAACTTGGAGTGATAAGCATCCAGGTACCTCCAACAAAGCCTTAGTATCCCAGTAGAAAGATAAACCCAAAAATCCCAAGAAGAAACATCCTTGCCACAACAACAAGAAAAACAAGGGTCCCAAACCCACTTAGACAACTTCATATCCAAATGGTGACAAAGGAGAAAAATCTAAAAATAAGAAGATTGACAGACATTGCAACTTTTGTGGGAAATATGGTCATGATGAGTCCAAATGTTTCAAGAAGATGGAAACTTTAGAAGCAACGATGAAGAAGCAAAAAATTAGTATCGATTCTACTTCTTCTTATTCTTCTCATGGACATGCACTTTCTGCTTCTAGTTTCTCCTTCAATGCCACTTCTACTTCTTCTTTTGATGAGTGGCTTATTGATTATGGAGAATCTTATCATATAGCTAAGGAGAAATCCATATTTTCTACTCTCAATGAATGTAACACAAAGAAAATATTTGTTGGAGATGATATACATCTTAGTGTTGTAGGATATGGAATAGTTTAGGTAGATAATGGTCATTTCAATGATGTATTATGTGTTACAAGTATTTCTTGTCATCTTCTATGAGTATATCAAATCACTCATTCAGGTGAAGATAAAATCGTAGAGTTTTCACCTCACCAAGTTGTAATAAAGGATCTAAAAGATCCTCAGCATGTTCTCACAATTAGAATTTTTGATGATATTACCAAGTTGTACAAGTTTGACAACTTTGGGTCATCATCGTTTCCATCATTTTTAGTTTCTCATAGCGATGATTTGACCAAACTTTGGCATGAGTAGTTTGGTCATCTAAACTATTTCTCATTGCAACAACTATGTAATCAAAAGATGGTGAATGATATTCCTCTTGTTTCATGCATAGATGGTGTTTGTATTTGTTGTGTTCTCGACAAACATCATCGAGACAATTTTGAAAAACGTGCCTCTTGGCATGTCTCGGGCCCTTTGCATCTTGTTCACAGTGACTTGCGTGGTCCACTTTATTCTTCTTATTTTCCTGGGTGCAAGTATTTATTAAATTTCATTGATGACGTTTCCAAACGTACTTGGGTTTACTACCTAAAAATTAAGAGAGAATTTTTTGACAAGTTTCTGGCCTACAAGGCCCTTGCAGAAAAGCAACCTGGACATCAAATTCAAAGGTTAAGAACAGATAAAGGAGGAGACTATGTAAACAATAATTTTACGAGTTACTGCACTACATAGGGAATTCAAATGCAACACACTGTTCCATATACACCACAACAAAATGGTGTTGCTAAGAAAAAGAACCACACATTAAAAGAAATGACTAATTGTATGATCCAACCTAGGGGATTAAGTTTAAAGTATTGGGCATATGCTATCAACTGTGAAAATTACATAGTAAATCACACTCCCACAAAGGATATTAAAAATATAACACCGGAAGAAGCTTGGACTAAAATTAAACCAGATGTAAGTCATTTCCATGTATTTGGTAGTATAGCATGGGCTCATATTCTTGATGAGAAAAGGAAAACATTGTAGCCTAAAAGTGAGAAGTTTAACTTATTGGTTATTCTAAAGATGTCAAAGGTTACAAAATTATTCAGCCACATTGTAATGAAATTATTATTATAAGAGATGTTAAATTTGATGAAAATCTCTTGGCCTACAAGCTTAATTCGACAATTGTGCCTTGTTCAGCCCGCGAGCCATCTTCGACGTTTGTGCCTTCTTTTCTTCCTATTTTGGTTTCTTCTTCAGATGATGATAGTGAGGATGAACATCCACCTCCACTTTCTCAACTTCCTCCAGATGATTCCATTGAACCTGAACCAACCCTAGCACCACTGCTTCCTAGATGGGTCCATTCAACATGAGAAGTAGTTGGTGATCTTATTGGTGATCCTTCATATCAGCGTCAAACACATTCATAGTTCCAACAAGCCTCTTCTCTTTTGGCTTAATTGTCAGAGGCTCATGATCCATAGACATTTGTAGAAGCTTCAGGTCATCCAGATTGGGATACAACAATGAATGAAGAGTATCGTTCTTTAATGGAAAACAAAACTTGGGATCTTTTACCTCTTCTAAAAGGAAGAAAAATTATCATATGTTAATGGTTCTATAGAACTAAGTATGCATTAGATGGAAGTGTTTAAAGACACAAGGCTCAATTAGTTTCCAAAGGATTTGACTATAATGAAACCTTTTCCCATGTAGCCAAAATGAATTGCATCCGCTTTGTTCTTGCCCTTGCTTCCTCACATAAATGGGAGGTCCATCAGATGAACGTTAAATCCTTCTTGCATAGGTATTTGAAAGAAGAAATATACATGGAACAACTTCCTGGCTATGTCCAGAATGAAACTGTCCTTGGTTTTTTCCTTAAGAAGTATCTTTATGGTCTTAAGCAAGCTCCCCTGCTTGGTATGCAAAAATTGACAACTTTCTTATTGACACTGGATTTTCTAGATGCCATTATGATCCTAATGTCTATACCAAGAAAGTAGGAAGCCATCTCATAATCCTTTTCCTTTATGTTGATGACCTTATCCTTACCGGTAGTGACTCAAAACTTTTAAACCATGTGAAAACTAGCCTTAAGAAGAAATTTGAAATGACAGACTAAGGATTTTTGCACTATTTCCTTGGCCTCTAAGTTTTGCAAACTACTGAAGGAAATTTCATTTCCCATTATAAGTATGCTTGTGACCTTCTTTGTCGCTTCTACATGGAATATTGTAAATCGACCCCTTCTCCCTTCTATTTTGGAGTCAAGCTCGCTGCCACCTGTACTTCTCCCGAAGTTGACGCCACTTTGTATTGTCAATTAGTTGATAGCCTCTTATACTTGACTCATACCCATCTTGATATTTCCTTTGTTGTTGGTCTTGTTTCCTGGTATATAAAAACACCCCATGAAAGCCATTGGAAAGCAGCTAAAATGATACTTCGGTATGTCCAGGGTACAATTCAGTTCATGATACATTACATTTTAGGGGGGACTCCTTTATTGGTTGGTTTCACTGATTCAGAAGTCTACTGCAAGTTATGTTTTCATCCTTGCTTCAGGACCTGCCACTTGGGCCTATAAGAAACAACATGCTATTTCACTTTCTTCAGCAGAAGAAGAGTATCGAGTAGTGGTAAATGCAATTCAGGAAGCCTTGTGGCTTCGACAAATCCTTTCAAAGTTTGGATTCCAGCAACAACACCTGACTAGCCTTTGGTGCGACAATTAGAGTGCCATCAAGCTCGAGAAAGACCCAGTTTAGCATCATCGCTACAAACACATCAAGCTACACATACACTTCATTAGAAATCTCATTCATGATTGAGTTATTGAAGTGCTCTTTTTCCCTACATAAGATCAAGTTGCAAATTTTTTCACAAAGTCTCTTATAGAAGCGATTTTTTCCAAACTTCAATCTCTATTAGGAGTCCAGGAAGTTCTCATTAAGGGGGGATAAGCTCTAATGCCTCCTTCCTTCTCCTATTGTGTCACTGTTTCAAATCCTTCAATCCTATCCCAATTTGTTGTTAAGGGGGAATGTTAGGATATTTGGAGACTTAGGAGTTAATTAAGATCTACTTGGTTTAATGTGTCATTAGGTAAAAGTGTGTTTCATTAGTATGCATTAGTATGCAATTGTAGTTAGGAAATACAACAGTCATGATATGTTCTCGACATAAAGCGATCCGATGGTTCATATTCTCCTTGATATTAACATCTACATTGATCTATGGCTTAACACCTAATTGGTACATGATCTCTATTTAAAGAGAATGGAGGGTCATTTTCCGATGATCGATTATGGGAAATTTTCTTGTAAAATATCACTGTAATATTTTTCTTTTGCATTAATAAATTTCCATAAGTGGCCGCGTTGGATGGGGCCATGGATGTTTCCCCGTGTTTTACCATGTCAAAATATCAATGTGTTGATATTTGATCTAGTTGTGTGAGTGGTTACTAAAGGTTTTCATCCTTTGTTGGAATACGTGTGTTGTTGAACATTACATTATATTTGATTTGTTCCTTGATGCTCCATTCCCACCAGAGTTTTTCAATGTCACTATAGGGATATAACCTAAGACATTTTCAATATCAAAGAAGCCATGGACATGGACAATATTATGAATCCCCCAAGGGTATTTGCAAGCTAATTATGGTCTCTCATGATGCATTAGTGGCAATGCAAACTTGGAAAAAAAACTATTAAATTAGAGGGATTATTCAAGGTAGTTCTACAATGAATTTGAATATGGTGTAAGAAGATGAAACGTAGGAAATTGAATTATGTTTCTGAATATGTAACTTTTATTCTTAGACATTGTGAATAACTATGTCAAATATCATTTTTTCTAACAATGGTATCTTATTTTTCCAACAAAATATAAGGTATATGTTTTTTCTTGTGCAGGTGTTGAGTATCTTAACGATGGAATTTCATTCCCAAAACTTGTATGCCTGTAGAGAACCTAATTTTCTTGTGCTGTGTAATTTTTGGAAAATTTTAATATTAATTTTGTATTTTTTTTGAAATTATCAAAGTCAACATATGCCTGAAATTACAACGTATTTTGTTTGTGCATGCTAAGAGGGTCTTAACATGATCAAGTATTTTTTTTTTTAAATTGTAGGTTTTTTTCTCCTCTAGTGCCACATATAACTCATTTGAGAAATGGTTAAGCTGAAAAAAAGTTATATCGGAAATAAGATAGGTATGTATTGTAGGATTTTGATATATGTGAAGATAAAAATTAGATTAAAAATAGTAAACAATATTAATATTTAAAAAAAATTATATAATTGAAATCTACATAGCCGACTCTATCTACGTATATAGTTTCATCAACAATTGAATTTCTTAGCGTATATAAAAATAACGCCAAAGACAAATATATAGAGGGGTATTCACAAAAATGGAGGTTTTATCAATTTGCAGACCAAACAAATAGGTTTGTCATCCCAACCCTAAATCTGAGCCAACCAAGTCAACATACACCTTGTCAATCCCACCCCCCAAAACATTAATTCAAAAGAATGTGTGTGTGTGTTCTTAGGAGCGTGCACACACTCTAGGAGTAGACACACGCTCTAGGAATATTCACACACTCTAGGAATTCACACACGCTCCTAAAATTCATTCCTCCACCCCTCCCCCC
>SNQJ01S0003014.1:281841-296055 GCA_010110895.2 Picea sitchensis
TTATGGAAGCTTCATGTAGTATATGAGTCTAGGCCTCATAGTGTTATTATTACTTTGGACAAGAAATTGTATAGGATAACAGAGATAGTCCCATCGACCACCATTTCCTTGATCTCTACCAGGAAATGTAGGAAGGTCATCTCTCGAACTAGGAAATTTGTCTTCTTCATGATTTATGATCAAAGTGAGCAGAAGGTTGTAGCCACATCCATGGCCTCTGTGTCATGTCTCTCCACACAACAAAATAAAGTGGATAAGGTCGTGGAAGAATACAAAGACATCTTACCCTAACCCACTGGGGTACATCAACACTATCAAATCAAGCAATCAATCGATCCGACCCTTGGTGTACTAGTACCCAATGAGCTAATATATTTTCACTCTCTGTCAGAAAATGAGGAAATCAAGCACCAAATCCAATAGCTGCTTGAAAAGGGGCACATCCACCCAAGCTCATCACCTTGTGGAAGCCTAATCATGCTTGTGCAGAAGAAAGATGGGTCATGGCGACTCTGCATTGATTACCATGCTCTAAATAAAATCATAGTCAGGAACCGATACCCAATTCCACAAATTGACGATCTCCTTGACCAACTCAAGGGGGAAAAATACTTCAGTAAGATTGATCTAAAGTCTAGCTACCACCAGGTCCCAATAGAGAAGACCGATGTATGGAATATTTCCTTCAAGTCCAAAGAAGGTATTTTTGAATGGTTGGTCATGCCTTTTGGCTTGAAAAATACCCCCAAAAATTTCATGAGGATGATGGACAATATCTTGTGGCCTTTCACCAATTCTTTTATGGTGGTGTATTTTGATGACATCCTCATATTCAACAAGAATTAGGTGGAACACTTGCAACACATTCAACATGTTCTGCACACTCTACGACAACATAAGCTATATGAAAATTTGGAAAAATTATCCTTCGACATGAACAAGGTCCAATGCCTAGGCTAAATTGTTGATGAACATGGGGTGCATGTCAATTCAACCAAGATCTAGGTAATCCATGTCTGACCAACCCCGACCACATTCACTGAGCTTCAGATCTTCTTAGGCCTTGCCAATTTCTAATGCAGGTTCATGTTGGGATTCTCCCATATTGCATGGGCCCTTAGCTAAGTGACCAAGGGCAGTAGAAAGGAAAAATTCATGTGGGGCTAGTTGCAATAGAAAAAGTTCAATGATTTGAAGCAACTCTTGTGCTCATCCCTGATGCTCTCATTACCCGAACTTTAACAACCTTTTGATATCGAGACAAATGCTTCAAACTATGCTATGGGCACAATTCTCACTCAACATGGACATCCCGTGGCCTACCATAGTGACATGCTATTAGATACTATTCGTAAGTACCCCACTTACGAAAAATAAATGTACTCCATTGTACAAGCCTGCCGCCAGTGGAGGCATTACATTCTCGGGAAGGAGAAAATATTGGGAGAAAATCATCCACATTGATCATAAGCATATATAGTTCATGCAGACACAAGACAAATTGCAGAATGATCGCCATTAGAAGTGGTCCACATACTTACAAAAATTCCATATCAACATCAAGTATAAGATAGAGAGCACCAACTGCATCACTGATTGCCTCATCGAACCTATAGTTACCGCACTAACCACAATGCTACACTCCTACGAACATGATACCTTTGGATGGCCCCAAATCTATGAGAGAGATCTCGACTTCGCCACTACCTACCAGATACTGGGCACAAACACAACTGTCACTAATTTTCATTTGTAGGATGGGTTGTTGTGCCATCTAGTCCATCTCTGTGTTCCATCAAGCGAGTGAGTGAAGATGATTTGGGAATATCATTATACTCAGGTGGCATGACACTTCGACATAGAGAAGACAGTGGAAATATTGCATCAACATTTCTATTGGCCAAAAATATGACAAGATGTCAACAAGTATATCATATCCTACATGGCATACGCTAATGCCAAATCGACCATTAAGAAACAAGGCATGTACACCCCTATGCCTACTCTCGACAGGCCCTGGGAATCCATCTCGATAGACTACATTTCAAGCCTTCCTTCAACCAAGCAGGGAAATGACTGTGTTTTCATGGTTGTTGATCGATTTTCCAAGATGACAATTTTGGTCACCTGCAAGAAGAGCATCATAATAGAGGCCATTGCCAAGCTATTCTTTGAATGAGTGTGGGTACATTTTGGGATACCACAAACCATCATCTCCGATTGGGACAACCAGTTCCTCAACACACTCTGGTCAAGCCTCTAGTCACAGATGGACACCAAACTCACCAAATCCATGTCCTTCCACCCCCAAATGTATGGCCAAATTGAGGTCATCAATAATATGACTGTGCATATTTTGGGCATGTACAATTCCAAGCATCCACACACATGGGATGAGAGTCTTCCTTATGTTCAAAACAATTACAATAGAGCCATACATAGCTCAATCGACCACAAACCCTTTCAGGTGGGGTTGGGATTTCAACCATTGGGTCCCATGGATGTTGCACTACCCCTTGCATCCACACATGCATTATAATCCCATGCGCAAACCGAAGCCAACAATGCCACCCAATTCATTGAACAAATCCAACACATCTTCCAACATGTTCATGATATTTTGTAGAAGTCCAATGCCAAGTACAAGCAGTTCCATGATCAACACCGGGTGCCACACAAATTTCAGGTGGGAAATAAAGTTTGGTTGCACTTGCAGAAATAACACCTTACAGGACCCCATTGGAAGCTTTGCCCACTCCACTATGGACCTTACACCATCACCAAGGCTGTGGGTGGCGATGATTTTGAGATCAACATTTCCCCCTTCCTTTTCTTGCACCCAATGTTTAATGTGGACCTCCTTCGGTCATACTTTCCACCCTTATTGGACACCTCAGATATAGAAGAACAATTGACACCGATAGGTCTCAACCCTCACTGCATGGAACAAGCATCCATTGATCAGATCATGGAAACACAGGTCAAGGGCACTCACCAACAAAAGCTTCAAATTTATCAGGTTGTCAAAGTGGGGTAGCCCCTGCACCAAGGAAAGTGGCTCACCCGAGGCCAAATTCATTAGAAGATTCCTCATATGATGGGGGAAATCAATGCAATGGATACCATTTCTACCTAAGGAGGGAGGATTGATCTAGGTGGATATCAATGGCCACCCACCTCTTCCAGCTAGCTCACATACAACTTTTATCTTGGCAGTTACATTATTTATCTTGGTAGTTTTTTTTCTAGCTTTTCGGGTCCTAAACTTCTGGGGCTGTTTTGAGGCCCTAAACAGTTTTTTTTGGGCCCACCACAATCACAATATAGATGGATTCAAAGTGTGAAAACGTAATTTTTATTCCTCAGACAAACCTTTCTAATGGGATATTGTGCGCCTAAAATGGAGGTCGTATGCAAAAGTTACGACCCCAGGAAGTTGATGTACCAACTTACCCCATCGGGGCCCACATGAATTTTGGCGCTTCATCTCCTAGGGTTAAGGTTTTTGGATGTCTAAGCTTTTTTGTTTACTTATTGATGCTAAAAAGGCATGGAGGCCTCATTGTAATGTGCTTAGACGAATGTGCGTAGCTGCCACATCTCTTCTCAAAGATTGGCTACCACCATTCGAGCATGATTGTTTTCATTTTTCATTTTATAGTTTCAATAGATTTCTTATTTAATAGAAGTTAAGTTCCACTGTATCTCTGTTATTTTTCTTTGAATATCTATATTAATATTATAGATATGTGTTTCATTTCGTTTCGCTCGTAAATTTGGATCACCATACTCCTATACATCTTTATTCATAAATAATTTTGGACTATAATAAATGTTATATCTGTTGCATAAGAGCGCGCACACACTCTTGTGACTTGATAGCCTTGTAGATATTGTTCATTTATGCCCAGTAGGAACGCGACCCCAATCTCCTCTACGATGTACTGTCAATCATGAGGGTGTTACCCTCCTCTACGACCCCAATCTCTCTGCGATGCCACCCTGCATTAGTTACAAGGATCAAGTCAAGAAAATTAAACAAATATGCATAAAATCAAATTCATGATACATAAAAAGATATCATCAACACATTATCTCACCATGAATATCTTAGGCTTCGATGGATATTCGTTGGCAAATGGAGCACTAGGTTGTACAAAATGATCCGAGGCAACATCTACTCTGTCAGCCTCGGTGGATGGGGCCGATGGAAATGGTGGTGGGGGTGGGTGGCATACAAGTACATCGACTGCAGATGGATGCGATGGAAGAGGTGGTGTAGATGGGTGGCCTGCGTGTGAATCCAATAGGATGCGTGTAATAAGATAAATGCCAGGGGTGGGCTGTGATAGACCCCCACATGCTATAGAGGTGATTGCAAATCCCTAGGCCTGGAGATAGGTAACCCAGAAGCAAGGCCTAGGTTCCCAAGGAGTTCAGTAGTACTATATCTAGAAAATGTTTCCGCAAACTGCATACATATTAATAATATTGAACTATTAGTACGAAATAGTAAAATTCAAAAACATAAACATTTTTTTTTTGAGAATTATACAATATTTAACTCTACACATGGTACTTGTGATGTAGGTGACTTGTCCATCCCTGATGTACATTCCCCGACATCGCCTAGTCCCAAATCCTGTAGAAATACAAGAACATAATTTTTTTTGAGGATGCCATAAAATAAAGAAATGACGATGGTGAATTTATCAAATGTGACACATACCTGTGTGTGGGGTCCGCCCAATGAGTAGACTTCCTTTACTACTACATCAGTGGTGGGGTTAGGCACTGATGCATCCATCGACGCAGAGGATCTACTGCTCGGACGTAACAACTACAAAACAACATACAATAAAAAATCTATATAAATACACATAATAAAAAATAAATATATGACGATGAAGAACATAGAGAGGGTTACGATACAAACCTCCTCCATGAAGCTATGTCGTCCACTGGGCTCTATAGACCCATGATATGTCTGCCTGCAACTCGATCATCTGTGACGTTCACATGGATGTCTGCTATGTCCATGTGCCCTATCTTTACTGTACTCTACTATGCATGCTGAAGCTCCAACCCCTCTATCAATGTCATTGACATGCACCTCCTACTGATATAGTGCAACAAAGCTACTGTGTTGTGCTAGGCTATGAGTTAATCATGAAATGATTAGTTGTACCTGTTGCAATCTCTTTGCAACATGATGATGTTGGGTAGGGGGGTCAGGCCTTTGCCTGGGGGGACAGTGACCTAACATGGGATCAATCCTGGCATGCTCTCGGTCCTATGCGGACCCTCGACCCACCCCCTGGAAGTCACCCATGTAAAAGTAGTTGACATGCTTACCCAAAATAAACTCAACCCATAATTTTCTCAGAAAATATAAGAGAACCTCCTTATTATTGCAGGGAGATTTATCAAATACCATATACCGCATATCCATCCAGTTTTGACTAATCTAGGGATCGACGACCAATCGATGGATAAGAGTTTCTTGGTCAATGGTAGCTCTTGTCCATTTCTAGGATCCCTAAAAATAATAAATATTTGTTGTTTTGAAATGCCTAAGTCACTGACTTGGTTTCTATCCAAACCAGTGCTATAGTACTCATACAATTTTGCCCCATAATCAGAAATAGAGGTCAATTTCCCTTGGGCACTTGCAATCGACTTCACAATGATGTCCAAAGAAATGGCTAGGGAGACTCTGGTAGGATCTATAGTGTCCCTTAATTGTTCCTCAAGGGTTCTTAATATGACCAAACCCTCATCAATTTCACTGTTTACATTGGGTGGTTGTTGTGGGTTGGGGTTTTTCTCTTCTTGGTTTTCTTCTGAGTGGTTTACATTATCTCCTGGTTCCATTTTATTATATATGCTGCAATTTATTAAGCCATCACATGTAAATTAAGTTGTTTTTTTTAATTATAATAGAAAACTACAAATTTCTTTAATTTAGATTCTTCGGAGCAAAAGACTAAATTGAAAATGACTAAATTGAGAGAAAAATAAAATAAATCAAACAAACCTAGCTAGACTGAGACACGGTGGCAAGATCCTCAGCTTGTTGCTCCTCTTTGGCTCCTCTCTATATGCTCAATGAGAGTAAAAGCACGAGCGTGATTTGTGAAAATGAGCACAAATCACGCTCGCGACCCTTTAAAAAAAGTTTAGCAGAGGAACACGCGCGCATTCCTATGTGGCAAGCCGAGTGGAGGTTCAAGCACTTCCAAACCTATAGGGTTAGGAATGCATGCACATTCCTGAGAACGCACACACGTTCTTGCAAGTGCATGTTCCTGTTGACCCCCTTGCCACTTTTCGGCCACCAACTTCGTGCACTCACCCCCAAGAAAAACGAACATCTCATAGTTAGCCACAAGTCTGTTATGTTAATAATGAGATGCTACGTGAGACATATGACTTCGACGGGAGTGCAACTCCTACTATCCTTAATCCAAGTGAGTTAAAATATTTTAAATCTCTTACAATCATGCATATGTTTATTATTAGTATTGTATAGGCCTCCCCTTAAGTTGAGAGCTCACTTGAAAAACATCAACTTATTTTGATAGTTTTTTTTTATTAAGAGGTCTCTCCTACAAATATAATTATTAATTGACCTACTCAAATTTACATATAACAACACAAAATAATTTGACACTCATGAATACGTGTAAAATTTAAAATGATAAACATGAAAAACAAATGACCTTCATCAAATTTTCACTCAACATGCAAGATAAATTTGAAATTTCTAATTAGAAAAATGAGATTATTTAAACAAGAACATGTGCACACTCTTAAAGCACATGCACATTCTTTAAAAAAAATAAAAAATTCATTCCATTACAATGAAAAAGGAAACTTAGGTTCTCTAAATTTCCACACACCCAAACTAACCAATGCATGGTAAATATGGCCTGGAATAGGGACTTTGTATCTTTATGAGACACAAAAGGTGTGTGTTGATATTTCTTTCTATTTATAAAGACAACCATATATATTGGACAAAGATAGGGGTAACTACATATGTCATAATGTATAAGTCACCATAAAAGAAACTAGGTAGCATGAATCACATTTTCATTTTTTTGTCAATAATAATCTCCAAAATTAAGTCTACATGACCATTAACATTTTAGAAGAAAGAAGAATGGGAAGGATTTTAATATTTATAAAAAAAAAATAACAATAAAAAAGAGTCAATGAGTCAATGACCATTAACACTTTACAAAAGAGGGAAAGTCACTATTATTAAAAAACAAAACAAAACAAATAAACATAAAAACAAACAAACACAAGTCACTATTCACCACATACTACATTCTACCAATATGTTAATCACTAATTTTATAATTCATTCTTAATGAAAACTCTTCCTAACAAAAATCACCTAATTACCTCCATTTGTTTACCATCCTTATCACTAAAGTTTGGGCCATTTCTAGAACCTACATATGCATTACCTTCATATGCAAATAACTTTTCAACTTTATTTTGGTGAGAAGTTTTGAAATTCATTCTTAATAAAAACTCTTCCTAACAAAAATCACCTAATTACCTCCATTGGTTCACCATCCTTATCACTAAAGTTTGGGCCATTTCTAGAGCCTGCATATGCATTACCTTCACATGCAAATAACTTTTCAACTTTATTTTGGTGTGAAGTTGACAAAACCAGTATGACCAACATTGCAAATAAAGCGGGTTGTTGAAGGTGCCCTTGTGTGAGGATAATTTAAAAAAAATAAAATGAAAGTTTCAAGTTTCTCCTTAAATATAAATTCAGACTTTGGAGTCTCTGTACAAAAGACAGGCGTAAAAACTAAATAAACAAGTACCAAAACTGTGTGAATAATAGTATCAATAAAACTATGATAAATGGATACCAATGCCAAAAAGACTTCAACCTAAGAATTAATTTTAAGACAAATAAATCCTTAAGCACAAAATTAAAAAGCCACATTCTATCCTCAAACAATTTACTAAATCAAGAATACTGTGCTAAGTTCTATATTTGCCAAGTGTAAAAATGAAAATTGAAACAAAAATAATCCCTGTTGTTTTTCCTCATCCTTTTGCATTAACAAGTCTGATACAATTGGCTTGGAGATCCAATTATCATATGTATATGTCAAACTAATTTACTAAATTGTCTCAGAGATCCAACTATATGTAAAAACAAACCTACGTGATTTCTTGGCTGCAACGATCGACTGACACTTTAAGCTCTTTTGATTTCTTGCTCAAAAGAGACCTCTCCGTCCCAAGCCTTGTCCTGCCACTCATTCCTGGCAATCTCAATAGTTTGAATGTCGAGCTCAACGGTGTTGCACTCTTTGCCCGGTCTTTATTCATCTCTAAGGTTTCAATGGCAAACAGCCCGGTCTTTAAGTCCTTCGTCCTCGCTTCCAGTTCCGTTACTTGCGCTTCCACAACGGCTCTTCTCTGGGCGTTCTCCACTTCTCATTCCAACGCCTCCATGACCGTAGCATCTCCACAATGAAAACACTATTAACTTTGGTCCACGAACTCAAACTCTGGATCCATGGCAAACCATGCAGCTCCTTATGGGCGTTGGATTGTTTTCTTATATTTTAAAAGCTGGACAAACCACCCTAGGGCCACCAAAAATACGATCTGCAGTTCCAATAATTTAACTAGGGCCACCAAAAATACGATCTGCAGTTCCAATAATTTAACTGATAAAATCTATGAAGATATACATACCCTAGATTTGAAATCGTCACCTCTTAAAAAAAAACACATACTATTAACACATAGCAAAATGCTAATACATAAAATATAAAACCCTAACACATTGATATGCTCTAATACAGATATTCAAAATACAAAATACAGAAAAAATGTAAAGTGCAAATGTAAATACACATAGCATATGGTGTAAGAAAAACCTTTCCCATTACCATATTCAGATTACAGAGCAAACATTCAATTTAAAAAAATCTCATATAATAATATAGTTTCCAAATGGGCAAGACTTTGTAGCTCAATACAGTTTGCCTCATCCAGATGCAATATTGATACTATCAATACTCATTTTCCTCATCTAAATTATTCAAATCTCCTTGCTGTGTACTTGATCATAAACCCAAGCCTTCACGTTTGGTGTTGCTATATTTTTTAATGTATCTGTCACAACGGCTAGGCAACGAGAGAGAAAATTGTACTTTTCTGAATGGAATTTTGATGCATGGAGCTTTTATCTTGCAGAGAGTCCAACTTGATTGTAAATTGGGCAATAACAGGTTTGCAGTCGAATTCCACGCCGAACCGTCGGCGGCCAAAATCAGTTTAAATCCTTCTGGTCACCAAAAGCTGCAATGTCCATGCCATTGAAGGCAATGGGTGTGTACATCCAATGCTCGTCGGATCTCAATAGCTGCGAACATGCCAGAAAACGCTATCACCTGATTTGCAACCTCAATATAATTATAGAAAGTGCGCTTCTTATCTAAATTATGCTTAAACTCTTCATATAAATCTTTACTGGATCCTGAAATCCTGAAATATATAGGACTTTATGCCCACCTTGATTTGGAGCTGCATGAACGTGACATATTGAATTGCTTGTTCCAGCATTGTACTGATATCAACCTAATCACAAATCACTTTTCTCAGCTGAAGGCAATTGAAATATCAGCTATAAAATCTAAATGCATACTTTTAAACTTAGGTCATACCTTGGTACCATTTGGAACAAGATTCTGTAATGTTTTCAGCCGTTCGTTTATTCTTTCCCGTCGATTCTGTATAATTAAAATCGGAAGAGTCAGGCAGGGCTTAAACAGTCATTTAGAACATCAAGTATTGGGAAAATCTCTCACTAATCCAAGGATTTAGAACATTTGACAATTCCATTTCTAATTGCATTGTGTGACTTTGCAGGCAGCCTGTGAAAGTACCCGTGCATAAACGCTTTGAGGATCAGTTGCCGAACCCCTTCGAGCGCGGGGCTTTGGATTAGTATTGCGAGCTGGGCAAGCTGTTATCAATGCTCTCCGATCTGAATTTGGCTCAGTGCTGCCAACATATAAAGGCGGCGCAGTCGGAGAATTGTTGACATTGGTGACGGCCATTTCTCCAGCAATGCAGCTCTGCGCCGAAATGCCTACTGATCTGTCGTCGGCGGACAATTTTTTTCTAAGACAACGGAACTCCTGATTTATATCTTGATCAACCATCTTTCTCTTATGGAAATTTCTTTCGATCTCTTCCATTGTTCCCCTTTCTGGCCACCCCTGTTCATAGTTCGCATATTGCTCGGAAATAACATCGCAATTCTCGTTCAATACCATGTTTTCAGTTGGGAAGCTCTGGCCTCCGACAAGCTTAAGCAAGCCACTACTTGATATATTCATAGGAAGACTTTCCGATATCAGATTTCTGCTCAAAGGCAATGACATTGAACTACTTGTGGAATAGCATTCTTTGACTAATGAATCTGGAGCAAGTATTTGGAAATCATCGTCAGATGAGCAGGATTCCGACGAATAGTTAATGTGATTGCTAAAGGGGTGGAATATGCCAATGTCAGGGGCTCCAGTATAGTATTCAAAGTTAGTGGCATCTGGTGAGTTCGAATTAGGAGAATCTACAAGCAGCCAAGCATCGCATTCATTTCTTCCAATTTCAACTGAATTTCTTAATGCGATCTGCAATCCTTCGTGAAAGCTTCCTCCTTCTATCATAAATGGTGTCTCATCAAATTCACCACAAGATAATCTGGAGGACAAGATATCTGACATTGTAGCTGACCTGGATTCGAAGCATATTGAAGAGTCCATCTGACTGACAGAAATAATCTGGGACTATACACTTGATAAATAATACAATCACTTTCAGAATCAGACGGAAATCCGGTACTATATACTAATTATATCACAGGGAAATCTCAAGGGATACTGACGGCATCTTGATATGTTGCTGCACAGTACAGAAATTACAGATATCAGAACACAGTTGCCTCTGTTATCGATTCCTTAATGAATACTATCGTATTGAAAGATTCTGAAATATATAATTGATTCCAAAAACTGTGACACTACTATGGAACCTAAAACCAGATAAAAGAGTCTCAGGAAATCAACTAATGGATGAAATCAACATCCAAGTATTTTCAAATGTACATTCATGCATATGGCATCTACATTGTCAAGAAATGACAAAAATCGAAAACTGTAATAAGGCTACCATGGAATTTCAATCTAGATAAAAGTGTCTCAGCAGATGAACTCAATCGATAAAATCAATATCAAAGTATTTCCTAATGCACATACTTCGACAATGTCAAGAAATGACAAAAAAAGGAATTCAATGGCGGCAACAAAAAACAAAAATGTCTCAGATTCTTGTATCCAATTTCATTTGTATACACAAACAAAAACATTTTCGCACAATATAGAAGGGATTCCAAGTGCTTACATTGCTAAAGAAAATCAGTTCTGAAATCTAAGAGAAGATAATTGCCGATGCTGAAAGCTGGAATGCTTGAAATGCAGAGTGATGACAGTGTTAAGAGACACAGCAGAGTATTTATCAGCACCTGTGTCCCGTGACAACTCAGTGCGGGCCCGATTTGTAAGAGGATAGTTCGCAGAAATTCCTTCACTGATTTTGAATATCTTTGCGGAGTATTTTTATACCCACGTTAGGGCAACAATCCGTCCTATATTATTCTATCAATCAATCTAACGGTACGAATACTTCAAGGCAAATATCGTCGACGTGCACAGGCATATTTATTTCCTTAGATCGCCCTCTACCATATGGCTATCGCCCATAAAATACTATATTCATGACTTGACCACAAAAACTGAGCTTATAACTATAACTATCTTTTCCAATTACTATAATCATGATTCCGCCAAATAATTTTTAATTCCGGTCAGGATATCACTATGAAACTTGTTCAATTACTGTATTTCAATTATTAATTCCAATACTATATTTCAATTATCTTTTCCAATTACTATATTTCAATTCCTAATTCCGGTTAGGATATCACTATGAAACTTGTTTAAGGGTGAAAAACTCCTAACTTTAATTTTCCATCATTGGATCCAATTTTTTGAGCTTCTCATTATATAATTTACTACATAATAATAATAATAATAATAATAATATAATTTTAAAGCCATAGTTAAGTAAGACATTAAATTTGTATATGAGATCTTTTTGTTTATAGAACAAAAAATTTCTTCAACACATCTATTTAACTCTAGATTTGAATCTATAACTTTCAAAAACAACAACGAAAAATTGAAAAAAAATAAAAAAAAATATCCCCAATTAAAAAAAAAACTTAAAAAGTAATATATATGGAAATTGACAATTATTTAAACTTATCAGAAGAACATTTTAATGAAATTCAATTGGTTAAAATACAATACAATACCCTCTACAGCATGAAAGGAGGTGCCCTTTAAAACATAAAATAGTACAATCCCAATTGGAGCTAGCTTAAACAAGTGCGTGTAGCCTCACCGTTTTGGAGCCCACATAAACTACGTGTAGCCTCACCATTTTGGAGCAATATCCTCACGAGTTAAATTATCAATATGTAAGAGTTAAATTGCAAGTATGCAAGAAACATGTGAAGGAGAATCTAAGAATTTTATTTAGAAAATGGTTAAGGTGTATCACTCTTCATTGGGTAGCATATTACTATGCAAGAAACATGTGAGGGAGAATCTAAGAATGCTATTTAGAAAATGGTCAAAGGTGTATCCCTCTTCATTGGGTAGTAGATTAGTGTGTTCTTTTAAAAGTGAAGTGCCATCCACCTCTAGTGGCATTAATGAAATTAGTAAGACATAATAGCTATGGTATATTTGGAAGTAATTATTAATCTTTTGGCTCTCACATTATTGAATGATCTTTGTTAAAGAGAAAATTCTCCTAGGGATAAGTGAACCTTCTCACTCATCCTATAATGATCAATGACTTTGTGGATAAATTACAATGGACTTTCCACTAGATCAAATTTGTAAGTTTATTCTATACTAATAAATGAGAGAAAAAGTCTTACCTTTAATTGGTGGTTGTCCTATTATATCTAGGTTGATGTTGTTCCCACATTTAGATCCAAGCTCTTGCAATTAGACACATGCACACATTAAAAATATATACCCTTCTCAACCTTGTTTAAAATGAAATAAATTTAATCTACAAATAGATATAATCTCATTTTCTTAAGAAAAATAAGATCTACCAATGCATAGTATGAAAAAATCATAGATCACATACATTGGAGGGGGAAAATGCCATAGATATATATATATTAGATGTGAAGAAAGTACAATATGGCATGTTACGTTGAGACCATTGTAGTACCTTCCGACTCCAAGCTTCCGAGGCTCCTCCTTAGCACTCTCTCTCAAGAGTGAATATATCAACAATCTACTCTCTCAAGATAGTAGTAGGGATGTCTCTATGGTTGTATTCTSGCAACATAAGGCTATGATGAATGAATTAAAACTTGATCATTTTCCAATCTCCTTGATTTGACCTTCTTTTATAGAATGGTGGAGGAGGCTTAGAGATAGGTTCAAGGACTAGAACTTAGTTAAAATAGGTCATGCAAAAGTTCCATGGCTCGTGATGCATCATGACCAACCCATCCTTCATTAATATCCTCACAATTTCTCAAATATAGGAGGTTCTAGGGTCGATAACTTGATGGTTTAAAAACATGTTTTTTTTGCAGAAACATATAATTTTGACAAAATGATATCAGTAAGTCCCCTGTGAGGCCTAGGGTGGAAAATAGAGGTGTAATAGATTCCCCCTAATGTATGAGGGTGGGTGGAAGCTAGTGATGGTCTCTCATGATGCGTTAGTGGCGATGCAAACATGGAAAAAAAACAATATGTTGCGATGCGAACATGGAAAAAAAACAATATGTTAACTTGGAGGGATTATTCAAGGTACTTATACAATGAATTTAAATATGGTATTAAAAGATGAAATGTAGGAAATTGAATTAGCTTTCTGAATATACAATTTTTATTTATAGAATTTGTGAATAACTATGTGAGTACCTTAACAGTGGAATTTCCTTAAAAAAATTGTATAATTGTAGAGAACCCATTGTTCTAGTGTGGGGTATTTTTTCAAAATTTATAATATTAATTTTTTTTTTTTTTTTGAATTATGAAAGTCAATATATTCTTGAAATTA
>SNQJ01S0003015.1:0-14100 GCA_010110895.2 Picea sitchensis
TACTTCATAATATGCAGTAAATAGAATCAATGAAAGGTGTGAAAAAGACACCAGGATGCACCTTGATTGAGATAAATAATAAGGTTCATTCATTCTTTGTTGGAGATAGAACACATCCTCAATCTGAGAATATATATACAATGTTGGAGATCTTGGATGGCCAAATGAAGGAGGCAGGCTATGTGCCAGACATAAACTTTGTTCTGCATGATGTGGAGGATGAGGTAAAGGAACACATGCTCAGCACACACAGTGAGAAGTTGGCCATTGCTTTTGGTATTCTCAACACAAAGGCTGGAACCTGTATCAGGATCACAAAAAACCTCCATGTCTGCACTGACTGCCATAATGCTACTAAATTTATCTCAAATATTTTAATGCGAGAAATACTTGTGAGGGATGCAAATCGTTTCCATCGTTTCAAGGAAGGATTGTGCTCTTGCAAAGATTATTGTTGACACGTAGTATTGAAGCTATCTAGACAATGGGCATTTGGAAGACTTAATATTAATTTGCATAGACAATTCAACAGGGGTCTAAATCTTGTCTTTCTTTCTAAAATAACACAGTGTTTCGAGGGTGAGCCTGACCTGCTTGCTCATTTTTTAAGACCCTAGGTTTTATGTCTATTTAGGTTAGTAGTCTAGCCATAATTCCTAACATTCTAATGTAATGCATATAATCAAAATGACTCAAGGAATTGTGGGGAGTGGGGGAGAAGAGAGATCTATATATAAATGATTCAAAAGTGAGCAACAAGAGTGGGGAGAAGAGAGATCTATATAAATGATTCAAAAGTGAGCAACAAGAGATAATATAATTTGATCCTATCACAAGACTTCCATCACCCAAGTTTGGGTTCCTCTATCCTCAACCACTGGATTAAAACCCTCTCACCAAGAAGGACATAAGTTTTACTCTGGTGAGTGATACAAAGGTTGGCTCAAAACACCTCACTTAAAAATCTAATTTACTTGTAGAAACTGCTATCGGTCTCCACACAATGAAACCTATGGAAAAGGAGTCTTAACAAGGTCTAGCCAATTCTCTCTAGCATAAGGGTGTGTCCCTCCCAACCACAAAATCTCTTATTTATATGTTCAAAAGTGGTTCCATCTATTGGAGCAAGAAGTCATGGGTTGCATAAGTGTATGAACTTTGTGATTTATGCTCGAGGCCCATGCAATTTGAATTTTACTTATTGTTTGGGTCATTTTGAGGGTACATGGGTTGCTAACTAGCAAAAAGTGATTTATGTGCGGGTTGCACTTTAATATGATGTGCACATAAGATAAACTAATTCAAAACTTGTCCAAAGGCTTGGTAACTCATTGATTTGATAAATGGTAACGGATTAGTTCAACCTCATTGGTTAGGGGACCAAATATGGCTATAACATAATGATAATTAATGTAGTTATTTCATCATGGATCTTGATTAAAAAACAACTCTTCTTGGGTCACAAAACGAGATTCATGGAGCCTCCCTTGGTTTTCTTAGAGTAATACAAGCAGGCTTATGGAAATTGATCATGGAACGACCTTCCTAACATGCTGAGTGGCTATCACTAACATGATGGGTCTTGAAGAAATTGTCATTAGATTGGATGTCTCTGATGTTGACAAGATTTAAGGTCTTCTACTCATCAATGTAACTCTACTAATAGGGTTTTGGCTTCATCAATGGAATCTTACATCATGATATATATTCAACCATCATGACTAACATTAATGGGTTAACATTATCGAACCCTTTTTCATCTACCTTCTTCGTCAATATCCTCCTTATTGATCACTCATTTCCTTTTTTCTCCTCATTGTCCAAGCTCTCTTGTTGACCTTCATCCGTCACCATTTCATCTAGCATTAATCAGGACCAATCCTTACACCTTCAACCTTAGACATTTTCCCAATTTTAGTTTAGCCACAAGTTGATGGATCAAGGAGAGCTATTTCTTTTCCCATTCTCTGACATTTGAGTGTTCATAAACTTACATCTATCATTTTGCTCTATTGTGACCTGCTTGATTTCCTTCGATTAACATAACCAAGTTGTGTAGTCTAGGTGATATTCTCGGAAACTAAATGGCAACGCACAACTAGGGTATTGATCTTCACCTTATCCTTATTCAGTAAGAGTCTCCCTCTTACAAAACCTTACATGGGTTGTTCTTGAATTGTTCTCACACAAAATTTCCACATGACCTCCTCTAAGAGCACCCCTTTAGATTTGATTTGGTGCACAATCGTCTTTAGGGTAGCTCTCACCTCTCTGCACCCTCCTTCTTTGACCTCTCAATGTCTCTTTGCCTCACTAGTTTGATACTCCTATACTAATAGTCTATAATTTTAATATCTACTGCATTTTTAATTTTTAAAGAACACTCTTAATAGTCTATAATTTTAATATCTATCTTCTAAGAGTTACCAACAAAATAGTTAATAACTAATCCATTTTACCAATAAGATAATAAGGAAAACAATACGGACAATGTCGGCATAAATATCAGGGAAGAGAAAAACCGGGCTCAGTAGTTATTGAGACCTCAACCATATATATGGTTACTTCTAGCTTATTTTCCATACCTATATGGTTACTTGACCATGTCACCCAAGGATTGGTCACCTTTGATTGATCCCATGCAAATGAGAAATTATATATAACCTCTGTGGGTGAATATCCATTCTCTCCCATTGGAACTATGGTTGAAGTGAGCCCTAACTCTAATTAGTAATAAGCTTCAAAAGATGTTGAATATTGATGAGAAAACCTAAACACTGGGTAGGATATCCATGGCAAAGATATGTGTGGAGATGAATCTTAAAGATGGACTCTTGGACATAATAAACATACAAGTTGGGAATAGATCTTATCATCAAGAGATAGACAATGTGAAGTTCTAATTTAAGTGTGACATATGTCATCTATATGGTCAATTAAGGAGAACTTTTCCAATGAAGTATTTACCTAATGAGGAGGATATTGTTGAAGAAGAGATGGATGTAGAGGAATGTGTAAGAATCCCCCTGAGGACTCCAATGAACAATCGATTAGGACTTAAGATTCCAAAGGTAAATCTACTTTTGAAGAGACTACACCGATTATTATTGAATTTTTTACCAACAAATGGCTAAATCTAAGGAGATCCCTCCTAGTCTGCAAAAGAGATCCCTCCCAATCTAAAATGAGACATTTGAGAGACGTAGAAGAAGAGGATATAATGAGGTTTGGTGTTTAAAAAATATGAGAATTCCCCCACCGTTAGAAATAAAACTATTACCTTTAGTGGACATGGGATGTGCAGCTAATTCCATCTAAAAAACAATAAACACATTTAAGAGGCTCCACCATTAGTAGACCCGGATATTCAGGATGATCTAGAGGAGGATATTGAAGTAGATATATTTCTAGATGGACAAAACATTCCTCTAAATGGGGTTTTGGGTAGTACAATAGTTAAAGCAATAAAACATCATGAGGATTTCCCCACTTAGTTAGGGGCAATGTACCTTGAAAGTGGAAAAAAGCATTCCAAAGAAGAAAGAGGTTGAAATCACTAAAAAATTAGTACTATGTATTCATTGAATGAAGAATTTGTTACAGTAGTTAATTAAAAAATACCTCCTTAGGTAATCAAAAAAAAAAGGGGTTAGTGTTGGAGGACGAATATGTGGAGGGTGGTCTTGGTCTGGACTAAAGTGGAATTTAGGTGGGACTTGGTGGGAAATATTATCTCACACATGCAATGAAGGAAGATAATAGAGAGTTTTATCAAGGAAGAAAATGGCAATTCAAGGGACCCTTGGAGGTAAAGCCCACCTAAGGGTAATTTCAAAACAATTGTATTGCCCTTTACAATTGTTACGTGCTCTGTGGAGCGCCCACAAGAGCAGTACCAATTGAAATGGTTGATGCTCGTAGTCAACCCATAGGTTATGCTGATTTAGAGATGATCCTGAGGCAGCCACAGCACTTTGTTGGCCACCTTTACCAAAATTTTTAAACCATTAGTTTCAGAGACTTGGAGGTTTAGTGGTAGGTTGGTACAAGACCCTTCAAATCAGAGGTTATTCTTTTCTTCATTGTGTTATTTGTGTGGAGTTTTCTTGTGAGGTGTATATATATAGTTTTTAATGGAATTAATTATATGGTCACATTCTTGCAAGGGAAGTATTATTGGGAAATTTAGTTGAGGATGGGACTATTAGGAAGGAAAATGTAATCATGGAGGTGGCATGGATTTTGTATTGAGGTAGGGAGAAGTTGGGGATGGGGACTCTGGAATCATGAAGGGCGCATCCATTAATGCATTTCCTACTTCAAAATATTTAATACGTTGGGTTATGTGACATAAAGCCTATGGTTCTTAAAACTACATGGAGGAACACTAGAGTAGGGAGTGAAGGAATTTCCAAAATATTAGATGGGTTCTTATAGTATAAATTATTATTGACAATGTGGGAAAAATTGGATTAAAAAAATATTGGATAGTTGAGGGTCGGATGTCATATCATGTGCAAATTTTTCACAAGTGGGTGAGTTAAATCACAAGCTTCTTAGACCTTTCAAATTCAACTCTCATTGGTTAAAGGACCCATAATCTAAGGATCTGGTTCAAAGTGAATGTAATCATATTGGTGGACACCTAGAGGATTATCTTATGTTTATATTTAATGAAAATATAAAGAGAATCAAAACAAAAACCATTAAGTGGGCCTCCAAACCATCTTAAACACTTTCCTTTCCCTAAAACCATTGAGGTATTCTTCTCGCCATTTGCGGGGTTAGATTTTTGCATGATGTCCACACCAAGACAAAGGTTTCACGGGAGATTAATGATTCCCACATTACACAAGACCTATATCAAACCGCAGTTTCGGCGCGGTTACATCTCTTCATCCCTCTAGTAGGAAGATCAAAGTATTCTTCCCATCTGACCTTATCGGCGGCCCCTAGCTAATATTCTTGGCTATATTTTCCTAGACATCACATTGCAACAAATTCTCTACTGCATATACAGGAAGCATGAATATACAATCTCATCCATAAGAGGAGACCCTTGTGCAATTCCTTAATCATTCAAGGTAAAAGGCAAGATTCTCCAGCTCAGATATGTACTACACATAAAACTAGTTTCGCAATCGTCACAATTACGACATACATTTTCACAAACATAGCAAGAGAGACATTCCAGTGGAAAAAACGTCGCAATTGCGACATAAAAAAGTCCTAAGTGAACGTCGGTCTTGCCACATTAAATATGTCTCTATTGCCACGTCTAAAACGTCTCACATGCCACGTTTGAAACGTGGCAAGAGCGACGTTAACGTGAAAATTGCGACATACATTTTCACAAAAGTGGCAAGAGAGACGCTCCAGTTGGAAAACGTGGTAAGAGTGACGTTCCAGTGGAAAGCGTGGAAAGAGCGACGTTAACGCGGAAAGACCGACGTTAACGTGGAAAATGCGACGCGCATATCTTCACAAACGGCAAGAGCCGACGCTACGCTGGAAACGCAAGAGCTGACGCTCCAGCTGGAAAACGTGGCAAGAGTGAGGTTAACGTGGCAAGAGCGACGCTAATGTGGCAAGACCGACATCGGGCAACATGAACTTTTTTATAAATTTCCTCTATTTTTTTACAATATGGACAATTTTGTCCATAACCGAATAAAACGCTGGAATTTTTACAATATGTAGTAGTGTGAGATAAAGAGGTGGGGGGTAGACATAGGAGAGGGAGTATAAATGTAGAAAAGGAAGGAAATGATTTTAGAAGCGCAGGAATGCTCGTTTGAATTCACTTTTTGGGTAGAATTGACAAGGTATATGTTGAATTGGTTGTCTTGGATTTAGGTTCAAGATGAAAACCTAGTGGTTTATCCAAATTCATAAAACCTCCATTTTGTGAATACCCCTCTATATATCCGTCTTGATGTTAGTTTTCTATAGGCTAAACAATTCGGGCCAGGAAAAAATTATGTATTACAGATTGAGTGAGAGCTATGTGTGTTTCAAATATTTTTTAAATTATTGTTGTTTCTACTATTTTTAATCTATGTTTGTCGTCACATATATCAGAATCCTAGAGTATATACCTCTCTAATTTCTGCCATAATTTCTTGGCTTAACTATTTCTTAAATGAGTTATATGCAACACTAGAGAGACCTATACCCATGATCTAATTCTTTTTTATAATGTTTTTATCATGTTAAGATTCTTTCATCATGAAATAACACAAGATGTTGTAATTTCATGCATATGTTGACTTAGATGATTTAAAATATATATATATATATATATAATTACTACTATAAAAATTTCCAAAAAATATACCTCACAAGAAAAATAGGTTCTCTAGAAGCAAATAAGTTTCTTCAGAACAAAGTTCCATTTAAGACACTCAACACCTTCACAAATTAAAACATATATGGGTGAAATCATGAAGACGAGTTACACTTTTCGTGACAATCGATCTAAAATTTCAAAACATTTTTTCTAACTAATAATTTTTTTTCGGCTGAAATATATTGTTTTCGGCCAAACTATTTTTCAACCGAAAAAAATAAACATCAAATCGAACAATGCAATAACCACCCCCTCGATTTACGTGTAGAAAATTGGTCGACCGAATATTTTCTTTCCGACATCCAAGCTCGACCGAACACTGTTCTGTCAATCATAGTTTTACCGAATCCATATTTCGCCAAAATTTGTTCCTGACAAACTATCTTCGACTCAAATATTATGTTTATATATTAACCACTAATATGGATATGCAATGCCGCCACAAAAAATTTGCTTGCTGTATGTCACCGCAGGTTGTCGTATCACGCCATTGTATTTGTTGTCGTATGTTGCTGTGTGTTGTGGTGAGTCGTGTTATGTGAGGAGGCGCTCGGAGATCGCGGAGTTACTGGGACGGAGTGCATCCGAGGTCACTAGGGAGGTCTTCTTTAGCGCATGTCGTCAGAGGTCGTATGCCGGGGTCGCCGCTAAGGCTTCAAGCGATGCAAGTTTAAACAATCACGTATGTTTAAAATATTTGATTTAAATGTAAATCGTTGTATGTTTGGACTGCGAGGGGGTCGCTGGTGCTCAACCCTGTGGCCAATCCATCATAGTGATCGTAATATTCTTAATGTAACAAGTTTTTGGATAGAAGGAAAATTATTGTTTCACTTCTATATTATTATTGATTTTGACTTTCTTGCTTCCATTTTTTATCATTTATGGGCACCACCAATTCTACAACGACCTAAAATTGTTTCTTTGCAATCAACTTGAATTCTTACATTCTCTATTCTTTTTCAAAGTTTAATTCAAGGGACTATATCAAAATCTTTGGAAAAAAGTGGGAAAGAAAATCTAGCTACTATTATCCTTCCCTCACCCTTCTTAGAAACAACTCTAAGAGTTACCAAGGGGTCCATAATTTTTCTTATGCCCATTTACTTTTGACTTGTGAATGATGCCAAATAACTTGAAAAAGATGATTATTCATATCACCATCTAAATGTGACAATCAGTTATGTATAAAGATAAAGATGCTTGAAAATATGCCATGCTCATTTTTCTTATACCGCCAAATAATTACAGTTTTCGCTATGTAAATTTACCTTATTTATATGACCATCTAAATGTGGACATGTATCACTTTGCTACCTTTACCATTATATAGGATGACATGACATATGAATTGATTGAATATACATCCTTGAGAAGTACATGAAAAAAAGGGCCTACCCATTTAACCATTCCAATATTAAACCATGAGGATTAAGGGTCTTTCCCCTTAGCAAGACAGTTTAATGTCTACCTTATATTTTTATGAAATAAATGGGTCTTTATGTAGTGGTGAGCTGAAGACTTAAATAAATGGGTCTTTATGTGTGTGTGACTCGGTCAAATTTAATTGAAGTATTTGTAATATAAATATAACAAGAAATTAAAAGCTAAAGGAGTTCATTTTTCCCCAAATGTTCTTTTTCTCTATGTCTCTCACTCTTGTGTTTTCTAAATATTGTATGTAGAAGTTTCCTATAGAATTACCTACACCGATCAATGCATTCCCACTCCTTAGAAGTTCAAATCCATGTATCTCCTAAAGATTGATCTACACCTATCATGAGAACTACTCCTCATTGGATCACTAATCCTACAAAAACCAACTTATTAGAGGCATGCTCCTCCACTTCCAAAAGTTTTAATTTCTTAATCTAAGAAATCATATTCTAAAAAGAAAAAAAAACTTTATTGAAGTTTCTAATCAAATTTTGTGGCATACCAAAACAACCGATTCTCAATGGGTCTACTATGTGGCACCTAAAAGGTAAATTACCTTAGTAAATCTTCAAAAGTTCCTCTTCATTACAACTTCTCTAGAGTACTCACTGACAAGTTGGAGAAAAAGCTCTAAATCCCTAACCTAAATCCAAGGCTCCTCACCAATCACTTCTAAATATTTTAGGCTTTGAAAGTCCATGGCCCCATGTATTTTGATCTCCTTATCCCAAGATGGTGAAACATGAAACTTGAATGTGCAAGTACATTCAAAACTCAGTGGGTTAATGCTTGAGGATTTAACCTCCATGATTCTTTCCTGCACCTCCATTTGTATCTAAAGGATTCATATTCGAATTAAGACCATATGACCTCTTGGAAAAAAACAATTGTGAGGCATTATGTTAGTAGTCTTACCCATCCAAGTATTAAAAATATTTATGTGTATGATAACTTCATCATAGATAGTTCCATGTTCAATCACATCAACCTTATACTAATCAATTCATTAAGCTCCATGTATAGTTAACTATAAGATATCTATACATTATGTCTATAAATTTAATTGCCAGTTATTTTCCCTATTTACACAATAAGGTTGGAAACCATATGACCTCGTGGATAATCTTAATCAATCCTTTAAAAGAGTTCCTACAGTAGAACGAAATTTGGGGAAGTGGGACACATTCTCTCCTTATTCTTCACCATTTTTAGATTCAAAAATTCTTTTCATTCATCCGATGGGCCTACACCGGCCTTTCCTCCACTACATATAAACACTTATCATGCATTCCATAAACTCTCTTAAATCTCTTTTCATAAATATTGTACACACTCATTTGAGTGTCATGCATTATACCATCAAGATCCTCCCAAGTCCCTCTTTTATGAGCAATGGGACACAAAAATGTTCTACATGCAAGAGAAGTGTAGAACATTTTTTGTGGTTGTCAAAGATCATTGAAATCTCAAACACTACCACCCTAGATCCAAGTTTAGTCCATATGACACACAATTATTCCCCAACTGATAGAGAATCCTTGTTTAACCATAATTACCAAATCTAGGACTGTAGTTATCACCTCCCTCCTTAATGGTAGTCAAACAAATTTTATCATAGGCTTTGTCCCATAGTTCAAAATCTCCCAACACTCTTACAATTCACCCATACCATTTTCCATGAAATACCAATAATGAAAATAATTCCCTAGATCATCATCACGGCTTGGTCACATTAGTTATGTCTCCTTTTCAAGAAATGTGGAATGTGATGTTACTCCCATTGTTTTGTTTTTATCTCATATTTGTTTTCACTAATCAAGTCACAAAACCATCTATGATGTAGCTATAAGTTAGTATAATTTATTCCATGGTGAAAATGGATTCACACATTTAAACTTGCTATTGATGTAGTCTCATAGCTTCTAACTAGTCTTGTAATGGTTAAGAAGGTATTTCACAAGAAATTCTCCATTTATGTGTGGTGCATCCAATACATAACCAAATACTCACATTGTACAATAGTGTTCCACATCCCTATAGAACGAATACATAACTCAATAGGGATGTTCTTGACAAGGTTTATTTTCCTCATAATGCAAGACTAACATATCTTTACTTATTTAATTCTAATGAGTCACTACCTAATGCATCCAATGACAAGTTATAATTTGCTAAATTAGCATCACATTGTCATGCACATGTGGACTAATTTGTGGACAACGTGATCTTCTTTGAGCATACTTTTCCTTACACTTAAATAACTTAATTATTGAGGAATTAAATTGTAAATCCCATGGAACTTCAATTAGTGGAAAAAATTATGTATTATTGATGTAGACACTAGCATGGGCCCATAACTAATGGTCACCTCCACTCACCTAGAAAGCTCGAGTCTTGCTCCTCCAAAATGGCACAAACGTATAATGAAGATTGTGTGACGAGTTTAAAAGAATCTTTGAATCCTGGAATACTCTAGAAAATGTCATCATTATAGGTTATATGAATTGGGATCACAAGAAGGATACTTCTCCTTTTATTTCTAATAAATTCATCAAATTCTATCTAGACATTGTCTCCTACAAAAGTGCTAGGATATAATACTACATACCATATTCCTTTCCTACTAACCATCATTATTCGTCCTAGGAAACAAGTAGAGAAATACCAACTTATTCTTCTTTGCCTCCATTTTCTCACACACTAATGTCCAAAATGCAGTTGATTCTTCATTGATCATATGGTGCCCACCGACATGTTATCAAGGTCAGAAGTTTATGCAAATATTTGTGTATGAGTTAGTATAGTTAGCGCACACTATTCTTGGTAGTTTATACAACAATAGGAGGAGGGTCGGTGCACATCAACCCTACACAAGAAAGCCGCAGCAGTTCCAACAACCTCTAAAACAACAAAAGATAGAAGGTCGCAACAAGGAAGACTCCACCTAAAAAATCAAGAGGGTCACGCAAGGAGATTCCAACCGTAGTAAATCTAGAGGATCGCACAAGGAGACCCAATAGAAAATCAAGAAGGTCAGAGGAAGGAGAGGATCTCTCACTCTAGAGAGAAAATAAAATTATGTAATGAGAGGGGTAGGAGGGGTTCTATTAATACTTTAGGTTAGGGTATTAAAATATAAATTAAATTAAAATAATTAATATAACATGTTTAAATTAAATAATTTAAACATGATATAATAAACATTTAATTTAAACTTTAATTAACCCTTAAGACAAAACAACATAAAACCCCAAAACAAGAGGAGGAGGGTCGATGCACATTAACCCCACACAGGAAAGTCGCAGCAGTTCCAACACACTCTACAACAACAAAAGATAGAGGGCCGCAACAAGGAAGACTCCAGCAGCAAAAATCAAGAGGGCCACAGTAAGGAGATTCCAACAAAAAATCTAGAGGATCACAGCAAGGAGACTCCAACAGAAAATCAAGAAGGTCGTAGAAAGGAGAGGATCTGCTCACTCTAGAGAGAATAAAATTATGTAATGTGAGGGGTAGGAGGGGGTTCTATTTATACTTTAGCTTAGGTATTAAAAATATGTATTTAGTTCAACTATATCCACAACTATCCAACAATTTTTACTTAAATCTCTCAAGTCATCCAAACAAACAACTAGGTCCCTTCATCTTAATTTAATTTATATTAGGTTCATACAATCAACCGTCAATCCCATCCCAATTAACATGACAATAAAGGGATTATTATAAAAACTCCATTTAAACAATGCTAATGGGAAATTTAAAGCAATGGCATATAATCCATGTTCATGCAAAACCTTCCCTACATCAAAGGGGTCACCAATATGGTCACTAAGGTTCTAATAAATAAGGATATCATTACCACTTTTAAACCCCTTGAAACCATTAGATAAAAGATGATATCAGTGAAAGATACCATGGACCAATGTTAGTATAATTGGTCTATAAGGTAGAATGCACTTGTGGCAAAAACTACATCAGGGAAACTAGGTGATCATTTCAAATAAGGATTAAAGAGCATGAAGGTAATATTAAGAATGGGCTCACACACACCTTAACATTATTTAGGCAATCCAAGACACCAAAATCTTGGCCAAATTGATTCATGGATGAATGTTTAGTTTTTGCATATTTTTCTTTGATGTGGATTGTGAATGATAAACCTCTCAGCGGAATGGCAGTCCCTTGGCGAACCCAACTTATGATTTCAATGACTTCTATGTGGGTTTTTTTTATTATTGTCAAAAGTTTGTGGTTTTATATTCTGTTGATTATCCCTTTTGACATCATTCCATGCCTGAAAAGACGGTCAGGATCCGAATCGACGGTTGTCACTTCGGTGTTTAACGACCTGTAGATTCAAATGCGCTATTTTTATGTGCATGCGTGATGAGTAAAAAATAAGAATTTTCCATGCTTTCTATGGACCCCTTACTTATCTGTTAGTTGATTGATTCATGGCTGAATGACTAGTATTTGTGTTTTCTAATGAGCAAGTACCTCTGTGGCTTGATTGTTTAAAACTTTTATTTATCTCTGTGTTTTAAATTGCTTGAACTTGTGCACATCTTTGGATTTTTTTTATAAACTCTGCATTATGGATAGATATTGTGGAGTGATGTCGACATGAGATTATGAAAAAATTCCTCGCAAACACTCTAGGAATTCTCAAGAAGGAAGAACAATGACTCCTTCTTCAACTGAGACTCCGAGTGAGCACCAACAATCTCGTCAAAGGAGATTTTCAACTGAGTCTATAAATAGATCAACTGCAGAACCTGCTCAAACCAGTGTTATGGATGCAACCTTCTTGGATAGGTTGCGCATCAACACTCCTACACCTGAGAATGTAGGGAATAGCTTTGGACCAGAGAATATTTCTGGTAAATTTCTTAAATTTTGTATATTTTTGTTGAATTTTGTTGTATTTAAATTTATGTGAGGTTAAATCTTGAAGTTACTTTCAAATGGGTGTGTAGACAATCAATTTAGAGCAAGGTGTGACAATGAGAGTGGATTTCATGAAGATTCAAATGTCGGTGTAGAGGGTGAAGGTGGATGTAGGAGGCTGCGTTATGAAGAAATAGAATATTACACGCCAACATCCACCTATCCTTCAGAAGTTGGCGATGAACTTCCCTGGGAAGGAAATACAGAAGCAATGACGCTTGAGCGATGCTCAGGTGTTAAAAAGAGGTTGGAAAATGATTTGGCGGTCTTGGAACTTCCTTTGGAGAGCAAACAAAGTTTTCAAATTGTTTTGCATTCACTGGAAAACTTTATGGATGCATATCAGAAGATGGGGCCAACCACTGACAGTTTTTTCGATCTAATGAGGCGGCGAAAGTCAGAGGTGATGGGTTCTGATAAATGGGATACAATAAAAAATAGAGTTTCAAAGGAAGACGCCATCTCTATGTTCAATTTCAAAGAGAGTCCAAAGAGGAAAATGCTGAAGGTGCAATATTTTAAGCACCCCAACTTTACTGGACATCTGTATAACAGATTTTTGGCCGCATATGGGAAATTGTCGTGGAACGATGAGGTTCCACACTATTTTGCAAGACATTTTTTTGCAGAGTTTTTTTTGCACATGCACCTGAATTATACCAGTCTACTGTACAAATATTATGGTACTGGTAAAGGATGTACATATAATCACAAAGGGGCATATCGAAGTGGATCATTGACGAGGCCTCCACAACCTCTAGTACCTCACCCAAAAGGGGCATTTGCATCATTTTTAGAGTTTCAGTCTACATCAGAAGTTGGAAAAGAGGCCAGGACTGCAGTCAGGGAAAATTTGGAAGCTATGTTCTATGGTGTTGATGTTGTCATGAAGCATCAGTGAGTAGAGGCCAATTATCGGGCCACATTTGTTGATAAAACAGATGTACACTTGGATGCAATGTCAACAGAAGAAATTTTGGAGTATGGCAAATTTTGTCGGGATGGTTGGAAGAAGGTCATTCAGAATGATGACCCGAATTGCAGATTGGTATGTGATCTATTTAGGTAAATTTTGACGCATTTTATGATAGTTTACTTCAAGTTCTAGATATATATATCCTTGTTTCTATAGAAATAATTGATTTCTTCTTGCCATTAATCGCAGTTTGGAGATATGTTAAACGAAACTCTAGTTGGTAGGGGACTTGATTCGACAAGTTTGAATTTGGATGGATTGAATCGGGTATGTTTTTTCTAATTGTTGTTCAATCTCCACTCTTTTGAATAAGAGTTCAACAACATTTATAATTTTGTATAATTGTGAACACGTTAAATCCTCGATTTAGTTCTTAGTTGTGTTGTTCACA
>SNQJ01S0003015.1:20469-32997 GCA_010110895.2 Picea sitchensis
TTTTTTTTTCAAAAAAAAAAAAAACTTAATTTTGTCTTAAATTATTTTTTTTCCCACCAAATTTTAATTTGTTTTCATTTCTTTTTCTTTTTTCATTGGTTTTCACTATTTTGTTAAGTTTTGATTTTTTTTTTTAATTTGGATTTTGAATATGTTTTTTTAAATGTGTTTTTGTCTTCATTAAAAAATATATATTTGTGGAGATTTTATCTTTTCTCTTTATTTATTTTTTAATGTAAATTTAAGGGAAAAAAAAAGAAGAAGTTAGTAAATAGATTTTTAAGTGACCATTTAAGATCTAATTTTGGGTTTTTTATTTGTGTAGGGATTTGTTGTCATGACCACATTTTGAATTAGGTCCTAATTAGCTGTAATTTTAACGTTTAGAAAAAACATTTTTCTTTAGGCAGCATCATGTTTTTATTTAGCTGTTGATTTTAAGGTTTTTCTAAGCAACTATTTTATGTTTTAAGGTCATGCTTTAAAAAAGTTGTAATTTTGATCTGGTCATAAAAATTGGTGCTATCGATAGCACCACATTTTGATTTGGGGTTTGATTTTAGAGGTTTTTTGAGGAACCATTTTATCCTTTAAGCCTATGCTTACAAAAAGTTGTAATTTTAACCCAATTACAAAAAATGGTGCGACCGGTAGCACCACTTTTTTATTTGGGGGTTGATTTTCATGTTTTTAATGCAAAAATATGGGTTTTAAGGGCTAGAGTTCTGGTTTTGAAGTCATAGTTCTCATTAAGTTGGTAACTATGTTTCAACCTATTATGTTCTTTTCTAGACTCCTAGGATAGCTTAGTCATGACTATTGGGGGTAATACACGCATGTTAGTGCTAGAGGATGTGGTTGCTTCTCTGTTGTCGGAGGAAATGAGAAGAAAGAAGATGGAAGGATCGACCAAAGATGCTCTAGTAATGAGAGGTCGAATGATAGAAAGAGATAAAGGAATATTTTCTGGTATAAAGATCAAGACGAAGGGTATATCAGAATCCTCGGTTCAGTCGATGCGAAGATGCTCAAAATGTGGTAAATCTAGGCATTATAAAAATGAATGTAAGTCAAAGGAAGTGAAAGTGAGTGATGGATTTGGCGAGAAGCAGTCGACTAAGAGAAAGATGATCTCGGATAAGGTAAGTGATGTGTACTTGGACTCGACCAATACACAATCGAATCAAGATGTTTGGTTTATCGACTCAAGAGAATCCTATCATATGACACCACATAAAGAATGGTTACGTGAATATGAATGATATGTTATTGGGGGATGAATTGACAACCTGAATTTTTAGACTGGGAAAATTCAGACTCACACTACAGGATGGGAGGAAAATAACTCTTACAGGTGTGCTAAACATTCCGGGTTTGGAAAGAAATCTGATATATGTAACCAAGATGAGTGATGGAGGTGTGCATACTTTGTTTCAGAAGGATTCGTGCAAGATGGTTAGAGGTGCAATGGTCTTAATGAAAGAAGTTTGGACAGGTACCTTGTACAAGTTATTAGGGAATGTTGACTCGACTTGATGCAACAACACCATTGGTCCTTAAATAAACTTGACTACGACTCTACTAGAATCGATGTCGACCCAAATAAACTCGACTCGAGCTAATTCGGTACAAATCAACTCGACGAGACATGATGAAATTGACCCGACCAATTTATGGCATGAGAGGATGGGACACATTGGATAAAAAGGACTTCGATCTATGAAAAGGAAACGTATGGTTGAAGGTTTTCTTCAATGTGGGTTAGAAGTTGACTTTTGTGAACATTCCATATATGTAAAGAAAAGCCAGTCGCAGTTTGCATATGAAGTGACAAAGGAAAATGGGATTCTATAACTGGTGCATATTGATGTATTTCTCCCTATTACAGTTCCTTCACTTGGTGGATCCCTGTATTATGTCTCCTTCATAGATGATTTTTCCAGGAAGACATGGATATATTTTCTAAGGAAGAAATCATAGGTTTTAGATATATTTAAATATTTTAAAGCTCTTGTGGAAACTAGATAGAGAAGAGGATTAAAGTGTTGAGGACTCACAATGGTGGTGAATTCTGCAGAAGCAAATTTGATCATTTCTATAAGCAGTTTGGATTAGCATGTCAAAATACCACGCCATATACCCCAAAACAAAATGGATTTTCTGAGAGAATGAACAAAAGGTTGATGGATAAGGCAAGGAGCATGCTCAGTGGTGATGGGCTTGTACAAGAATTATAGGTGGAGCTAGTTGACACTACAAGATATCTGGTGAATATGTCTCCATCGTCAACGCTAGTTGACATGACTCCAAAGGAGGTATGGTATGGTAAGAATCCTTTGGTGGGACATATCAAAGTATTTTCCTGTGATTCATTTGTGCATGTTCCCAGGGAAAAGAGGAGCAAGATGGAAAAGAAGGCAGTCAAATGTATTTTCATTTGATATAAATAAGGAATGAAAGGATATAAGATCTGAGATCATGCATAAAGGAGAACAATTTACAGTGGATATGTGGTATTTCGATAAGTGAGAGGTAAGACTAAGACTAAAGAGGTTTCTTATACCAAGAATAATATTGATACAGTGTGTTTTGAACTTAGGAATGAAGAAGATGATTCAGATGAGTCGACTGAATCTGAGGAAGAGGTGGAACGAATGACTTCGGTGGTAACGAGGTTAGAAAGAATAAGAAAATTAGTTGAGAGGTATATTCCACCCAACTTTCATTCCAAATTTGTGCCAACCTCCATCGATGATGAGCCCAAGTCGGTTGGTGAGACAGTCGACTCGTTAGAGGGTAAACTCTGGAAGGATGCCATGCTCAAAGAGATAGAATTATTGTACAAGAATGAGACATGAGATTCACTCAAGTTACCCAATGGAACAAATATCATCAGTAGCAATTGGGTGTTCAAGAAGAAGATGAATTTTGCAGGACAATTCGATAAGTTCGAAACTCGACTGGTATCTTATTCCCAAGTCGAGGGAGTCAACTTTGGTGATATATTTCCCCTGTTGAAAAAATAAATTTTATTACAGTAACAATGTCTCTGGCTGCAACATTCGATTTGGAGACAAAACAGATGGACGTGAATACAACTTTCCTTCATGGGGACCTAGAAGAATAAATCTACATGAAACAACCTGAAGGATTTGTAGTAAAGGGCAAGCAAGAGTTAGTGTCAAAACTCAAAAGATCCCTTTATGGTGTAAAGAAATTGCCAAGGACGTGGTACTATAATTTTGACACATACATCCTTAGTTTTTTATTTGTGAGAAGAAAAGATGATCACTGCATATATTCCAAGGAGGAAGGTGGGTGTTTCATATGTGTAGCTTTGTATGTCAATGACATGTTGTTGATTTGAAGCAACATGGAAACACTACAAGAGGTGAAGAAGCAACTATCCTCCAATTTCGACATGAAGGATATTGGTGCAACTAAATTCATTCTAGGAATGTAGATAAGGAGAGATCGAGCCTTTAGAAAGATCTAGTTGAATCAGACGAAGTATATTGAAACAATTCGAAAATGGTTCAACATGCAAAGCTGCAAAAGGATGAAGGTTCCAATGCTTTTTGCAGAAAGGCTTTATGTTAAACAATTTCCAAAGAAATAGGAAGAAACAGAGGACATGGAACATGTTGTCGATAGTATAATGTATGTGATGGTCTACACTAGAACATAAATTTCCCATGCAGTGGGAGTGTTGAGCAGGTACATGTCGATCCCTATAAAGGAGAACTAGATTATTGTCAAGAGAGTATTCAAGTATTTTTCTCTCAAGAAGGACTATGTTATATGCTACCAAGGAAAACTTGTAGGTGAAAATGGTAAATTAAATGTACATGGAATTGTCGACATCAACTAGGTTGGAGATCTAGATCGATGGAGGTCGAACAATGGTTATGTCTTCAAGATGTTGGATGGAGAAAAGAAATGGATGAGTAAGCGACAAGCGGTCATAGCCTTGTCAACAACAAAAGTTGAATACATGGTGACCAATCATGGAAGAAAATAAGTGGTATGGATTCAAAGGTTTTGTTTAGGAATCAGGTTTGAGAAAAGAGCTATGAAGGTAAGTTGTGGCAGTGAAAGTGTAATATTTCTATATAAGAACCATGCTTATCATTAGAATACTAAGCACATTGATGTACAATTCCATTTCGTAATAGATATGGAATCAAGTAACAAGGTGGTACTGGAGAAAGTAAGCTCATTGAAAAACATAACAGACCCATTGGCCAAGTCTGTGAGTGCTCTGAAGTTCTCTTGATGCAGAGAGGAAGTGGGCATTGCTAGCTTGGGTCTGTGAACGAAATTTCATCAATCTCTTGTTTCAACAAAGAAGACAACAAGTGGGAGAATGTTTGGTTGTTATATTTTTTGGAGTGAAAGTCTATTCCAGGTGAGTCGACTAAAGGTCGAAGTTGAGGTGGATCGAAAACAAGTCAAAGGTCAAGGTTAGTCGACTAGGTAAAGTCGACGTCAAATTTTGAGGCAATTCAACATGGCAAAGGAATCGACAACAAGTGAAGAGGTCAACCAACATGAGGTCAACAAGAGGACATGGGGTGACAGACTAAAGACTGCATGAAATCCCTTTGAATCAGACGAAGTATATTGAAACAATTCGAAAATGGTTCAACCTGCAGAACTGCAAAAGAATGAAGGTTGCAATGCTTGTTGCAGAAAGGCTTTATGTTCAACAATTTCCAAAGAAATAGGAAGAAACAGAGGACATGGAACTTGTTGTCGGTAGTATAATGTATGTGATGGTCTACACTAGAACATAAATTTCCCATGCAGTGGGAGTGTTGAGCAGGTACATGTTGACCCCTATAAAGGAGAACTAGATTATTGTCAAGAGAGTTTCAAGTATTTTTCTCTCAAGAAGGACTATGTTATATGCTACCAAGGAAAACTTGTAGGTGAAAATGGTAAATTAAATGTACATGGATTTGTCGACATAAACTAGGTTGGAGATCTAGATCGATGGAGGTCGAACAATGGTTATGTCTTCAAGATGTTCGATGGAGAAAAGAAATGGATGAGTAAGTGACAAGCGGTCATAGCCTTGTCAACAACAAAAGTTGAATACATGGTGACCAATCATGGAAGAAAATAAGTGGTATGGATTCAAAGGTTTTGTTCAAGAATCAGGGTTGAGAAAAGAGCTATGAAGGTAAGTTGTGGCAGTGAAAGTGTAATATTTCTATATAAGAACCATGCTTATCATTCAAATACTAAGCACATTGACGTACAATTCCATTTCGTAAGAGATATGGAATCAAGTAATAAGGTGGTACTAGAGAAAGTAGGCACATTGGAAAACATAACAGACCTGTTGGCCAAGTCTGTGAGTGCTCTGAAGTTCTCTTGATGCAGAGAGGAAATGGGCATTGCTAGCGTGGGTCTGTGAACGAAAGTTCATGAATCTCTTGTTTCAACAAAGAAGACAATAAGTGGGAGAATGTTAGGTTGTTATATTTTTTGGAGTGAAAGTCTATTCCAGGTGAATCGATTGAAGGTCGAAGTTGAGGTGGATCGAAAACAAGTCAAAGGTCAAGGTTAGTCCACTAGGTAAAGTCGACGTCAAATTTTGAGGCAATTCAACATGGCAAAGGAATCGACAACAAGTGAAGAGGTCAACCAACATGAGGTCAACAAGAGGACATGGGTTTGACAGACTAAAGACTGCATGAAATCCCTTTGAATCAGACAAAGTATATTGAAACAATTTGAAAATGGTTCAACATGCAGAACTGCAAAAGGATGAAGGTTCCAATGCTTGTTGTAGAAAGGCTTTATGTTCAACAATTTCCAAAGAAATAGGAAGAAACAGAGGACATGGAATGTGTTGTCGGTAGTATAATGTATGTGATGGTCTACACTAGAACATAAATTTCCCATGCAGTGGGAGTGTTGAGCAGGTACATGTTGACCCCTATAAAGGAGAACTAGATTATTGTCAAGAGAGTATTCAAGTATTTTTCTCTCAAGAAGGACTATGTTATATGCTACCAAGGAAAACTTGTAGGTGAAAATGGTAAATTAAATGTACATGGATTTGTCGACATCAACTAGGTTGGAGATCTAGATCGATGGAGGTCGAACAATGGTTATGTCTTCAAGATGTTTGATGGAGACAAGAAATGGATGAGTAAGCGACAAGCGGTCATAGCCTTGTCAACAACAAGAGTTGAATACATGGTGACCAATCATGGAAGAAAATAATTGTTATGGATTCAAAGGTTTTGTTCATAAATCAGGTTTGAGAAAAGAGCTATGAAGGTAAGTTGTGGCAGTGAAAGTGTAATATTTCTATATAAGAACCATGCTTATCATTTGAATACTAAGCACATTGACATACAATTCCATTTCGTAAGAGATATGGAATCAAGTAACAAGGTGGTACTGGAAAAAGTAGGCACATTGGAAAACATAACATACCTGTTGGCCAAGTCTGTGAGTGCTCTGAAGTTCTCTTGATGCAGAGAGGAAATGGGCATTGCTAGCCAGGGTCTGTGAACGAAAGTTCATGAATCTCTTGTTTCAACAAAGAAGACAACAAGTGGGAGAATGTTTGGTTGTTATATTTTTTGGAGTGAAAGTCTATTCCAGGTGAATCAACTGAAGGTCGAAGTTGAGGTGGATCGAAAACAATTCAAAGGTCAAGGTTAGTTGACTAGGTAAAGTCGACGTCAAATTTTGAGGCAATTCAAAATGGAAAAAGAATCGACAACAAGTGAAGAGGTCAACCAACATGAGGTCAACAAGAGGACATGGGTTTGACAGACTAAATACTGCTTGAAATCCCTTTGAATCGGACGAAGTATATTGAAACAATTTGAAAATGGTTCAACATGCAGAACTGCAAAAGGATGAAGGTTCCAATGCTTGTTGTAGAAAGGCTTTATGTTCAACAATTTCCAAAGAAATAGGAAGAAACAGAGGACATGGAACGTGTTGTCGGTAGTATAATGTATGTGATGGTCTACACTATAACATAAATTTCCCATGCAGTGGGAGTGTTGAGCAGGTACATGTCGACCCCTATAAAGGAGAACTAGATTATTGTCAAGAGAGTATTCAAGTATTTTTCTCTCAAGAAGGACTATGTTATATGCTACCAAGGAAAACTTGTAGGTGAAAATGGTAAATTAGATGTACATGGATTTGTTGACATGAACTAGGTTGGAGATCTAGATCGATGGAGGTCAGACATTGGTTATGTCTTCAAGATGTTCGATGGAGAAAAGAAATGGATGAGTAAGCGACAAGCGGTCATAGCCTTGTCAACATCAAAAGTTGAATACATGGTGACCAATTATGGAAGACAATAAGTGGTATGGATTCAAAGGTTTTGTTCAGGAATCAGGTTTGAGAAAAGAGCTATGAAGGTAAGTTGTGGCAGTGAAAGTGTAATATTTCTATATAAGAACCATGCTTATCATTCGAATACTAAGCACATTGATGTACAATTCCATTTCGTAAGAGATATGGAATCAAGTAACAAGGTGGTACTGGAGAAAGTAGGCACATTGGAAAACATAACAGACCCGTTGGCCAAGTCTGTGAGTGCTATGAAGTTCTCTTGATGCAGAGAGGAAATGGGCATTGCTAGCCTGGGTCTATGAACGAAAGTTCATGAATCTCTTGTTTCAACAAAGAAGACAACAAATGGGTGAATACTTGGTTGTTATATTTTTTGGAGTGAAAGTCTATTCCAGGTGAATCAACTAAAGGTCGAAGTTGAGGTGGATCAAAAACAAGTCAAAGGTCAAGGCTAGTTGACTAGGTAAAGTCGAAGTCAAATTTTAAGGCAATTCAACATGGCAAAGGAATCGACAACAAGTGAAGAGGTCAACCAACATGAGGTCAACAAGAGGACATGGGGTGATAGACTAAAGACTGAAGGATTTGTAGTAAAGGGAAAGCAATAGTTAGTGTCAAAACTCAAAAGATCCCTTTATGGTGTAAAGAAATCACGAAGTACGTGGTACTCTAATTTTGACACATACATCCTTAGTTTTGTATTTGTGAGAAGAAAAGATGACCACTGCATATATTCCAAGGAGGAAGGTGGGTGTTTCATATGTGTAGCTTTGTATGTTGATGACATGTTGTTGATTTGAAACAACATGGACACACTACAGCAGGTGAAGAAGAAACTATCATCCAATTTCAGCATGAAGGATATTGGTGCAACTAAATTCATTCTAGGAATTTAGATAAAGTGAGATCGAGCCGCTAGAAAGATCTAGTTGAACCCGACGAAGTATATTGAAACAATTCGAAAATGGTTCAACATGCAGGAATGCAAACGGATGAAGGTTCTAATGCCTATTGGAGAAAGGATTTATGTTCAACAATTTCGAAATAAATAGGAAGAAATAGAGGACATGGCACCTGTTGTTGGTAGAATAATGTATACGATGGTCTGCACTAGAACATAAATTTCCCATGTAGTGGGAGTGTTGAGCAGGTACATGTCGATCCCTATAAAGGAGAACTAGATTATTGTCAAGAGAGTATTCAAGTATTTTTCTATCAAGAAGGACTATGTTATATGCTACCAAGGAAAACTTGTAGGTGAGAATGGTAAATTAAATGTACATGGATTTGTTGACATCAACTGGGTTGGAGATATAGATCGATGGAGGTTGAACAATGATTATGTCTTCAATATGTTCGATGGAGAAAAGAAATGGATTAGTAAGCGACAAGCGGTCATGGCCTTGTCAAAAATATAAGTTGAATACATGGTGACCAATCATGGAAGAAAATAAGTGGTATGGATTCAAAGGTTTTTTTTAGGAATCAGGTTTGAGAAAAAAGCTATGAAGGTAAGTTGTGACACTGAAAGTGTAATATTTCTATATAAGAACCATGATTATCATTGGAATACTAAGAACATTGATGTACATTACCATTTCGTAAGAGATATGGCATAAAGTAACAAGGTGGTACTGGAGAAAGTAGACACATTGGAAAACAAAACAGACGCGTTGGCCAAGTCTGTGAGTGTTGTGAAGCTCTCTTGATGTAGAGAGGAAATGGGCATTGCTAGCCTGGGTCTATGAACAAAATTTCATGAATCTCTTGTTTCAAGAAAGAAGACAACAAGTGGGAGAATGTTTGGTTGTTATATTCTTTGCAGTGAAAGTCTATTCCAGGTGAATCGACTGAAGGTCGAAGTTGAGGTGGATCGAAAACAAGTCAAAGGTCAAGGTCAGTCGACCAGGTAAAGTTGAAGTCGAATTTTGAGGCAATTCAACATGGTAAAGGAATCGACAACAAGTGAAGAGGTCAACCAACATGAGGTCAACAAGAGGACATGGGGTGACAGACTAAAGGCTGCATGAAATCCGACTAGTATTAGACTAGTAATATGACTTGGAGTCTATTTTAATATAGTCCAGATGTTTTTGGCATTTGTAGCCAATAACATGCATGGATCTGTAACCATCTTTTGGGAACCAAGTATTTTGGGTTTTTTTGACCCCTCAACGGGGGGGTAGAGAGATATAAATAGCTTAATGAGGGATATAAAGTGTGTGTATGAGAACGTGGAAGGAAGACAGAGGTATACAAAGAGAGGAGGTAGAGAGAAGTAGAAAAAATATGGAGGTAGAGAGTGAGTGTGTTAAAGTGTGGGAGGGAGAGAGAGAGGAATACATAGAGGGGGGAATAGAAAATGTGTTTCTGAGAGTGTGGGAGGGAGAAAAATGAAGACATAGAGGGGGGATAGAAAGTGTGTTTCTGAGAGTGTGGGAGGTAGAGAGAGAAAGACAAAGAGGGGAGGTAGAGAGTGAGTGTGTTAGAGTGTGGGAGGGAGAGAGAGGAAGACATACATAGGGGGTAGAAAGTGTGTGCGGGATGGAGAAAGATATAGGTATAGTAAAGAAGTATAGAGAGTGTGTGAGAGGGAGAGAGGGAGAGAGAGGGAAATAGAGAGGGGGGTAGAGAGAGAGGTAAATGTAAGAGAGAGGGGTATATGTAGAGAGATAGAGGAGAGATAATGGCATGTCAGTGGAGATAGAGAGATGGATGAAGGGATGAGAGAGAGAGAGTGTGAGAGGGGGAGAGAGAAAGACAAAGAGGAGGGGTAGAGATAGAGAGGGAGGAAGGAGGGGGAGAGAGAAAGACAAAGAGGAGGGGTAGAGACAGAGATGGAGGAGTGGGGGGAGAGAGAGAGGGAGGAGTGGGAGGAGAGGGAAAGACAAAGAGGAGGGGTAGAGAGAGAGAGGGAGGAGTGGTGGGAGAGAGAAAGACAAAGAGGTTGGGTAGATATAGAGTGTGAGAGGGACGAGAGGGAGAAAGAGAGGGGGGGTAGAGAGAGGGATACTGAGAGGAAGGGAAGAAGAGAGGGATACATAGAAGGGGAGTAAAGAAAGAATGAGAGGAAGGGGGGATACAATCAGAGATAGAGAAGTGGAATGGAGAGAGAATGAGGGGTAGACAGAGTGAGACTCAGACTAACATCAAGGAGAGGGAGAAAGGGTGGAATAGAGGTGGAAGAGAGAGGTGAGTGAGGGACAAAGGAGGAGAGAGAGAGAGAGAGAGAGAGAGAGAGAGAGAGAGAGAGAGAGGGGAGGGGATACATAGGGAGTGGGTGTGAGAGTCTGAGGCATGTCAAGGTAAGGTATATATCTAGGTATTATATGCCTTGTGATATCTTAATATTTCAATGTCTAGGTTTTACCATGTATAGGAGTGTGAGGGAGAGAGGGAGACAGATAGATGAGGTAAAGAGGGAGAGTGAGAGTGAGATAAAGAGGTGGGGGGTAGATGTAGGAGAGAGTATAAATATAGAAAAGGAAGGAAATGATTTTTAGAAGCATGTGAATCCTTGCTTGAATTCAATTTTTTTGGGTAGAATTGACAAGGTATATGTTGAATTGGTTGGCTTGGATTTAGGTTCAAGATGAAAAACCTAGTGGTTCGGTTTGCAAATTCATAAAAACCTCCATTTTTGTGAATACCCCTCCGTATATCTGTCTTTGATGTTATTTTTCTATAGGCTAAACAATTCAGTTGTGGAAAAAATTATAGACATAGATTGAGTCAACTATGTGTGTTTCAAATACATAATTTTTTTTAAATTATTGTTGTTTACTATTTTTAATCTATGTTTGTCTTCACATATATCAGAATCCTAGAATATATACCTCTCTTATTTCTTCCATAATTTTTTCTCTGCTTAACCATTTCTCAAATGAGTTATATGCAACACTAGAGGAGACCTATACCTATGATCTAAAAAAAAAATATGTTTTTATCATGTTAATATCCTTTCATCATGAAATAACACAAGACGTTGTAATTTCATGCATATGTTGACTTTGATGATCCTATAAAAGGGGACTTAAAGAAGCTACATTTCCCTCTTTGTGATCCTTCACGGTGCATCCTAGGAACTGATTGTTCCAAGACAACAACTACATATCCACTAGTGGCAGTTGATGGAAACTGAATTAACTGCGGCACTATTACCTGCACCAAGTCCTGGTGAACCAAAAGAGCTTGTTCCAACTGCTCCCATGCCAGTCAGTGTATTTTGTTTGATTCCAATTTCACATTGTGCCCATCACAGGAATTGATTGTCCCAAGCCAACAACTACATGTCCACCCATAAAACCTATGTTGGCAGAAGATCCTAATAGACCATATCCAAATGTATTTTGTTGTGAAAAATTTTGAGCTATTTGACCAACTTCCACCGATCCAACAGAGGTTGCAACAGATGTCAATTCTGACTGTCCAGACCCCAAAACAGTATGAGCGGTAGATACTACAACTGAACCCATTCTGCTAGATCTAGCTAAGCCTGTTGTCCAATGCCCTAGTGTACTTGTTCCTCCCAAATTTGCTAAACTCGTAACTTGGCGTCGTTGTGGAACATTTTCCAACAAGATTACGTCTACAACAAGAGCAGTTACAACACCAAATTGTTCTGATGTTTGGTTGACAAGTGGTTTAAATTTCTGCCCATCTGCAGCGTCAACATTTCATATTTTGCATCAAGTTGGCTTACCAGAAGACGAAGAAACATTTGATCTTTTCTTTCCTCTGGAATTAGCTATAAAGATTTGATAGCTATATAGTTAGAGTTTATTTATATCTATTCTATGGTTACAAGGTAACTTTGATGTGGAGTCTAGTCTCCCAACCTTAACTCTAATCTCTCAACGAAATCTCCATTCTCAAGGTTAAACATTTTATATCTTACCAACAAATGATATGCATGAACTTCAGAAATGAAAAAAAGTTAAGATTGTTGTGGTTTTCCAATTCAGAAAGGTTTTAAGGAAAGATTAATTTATGTTTTATATAAATTTAATTGTTTTTATATATTTATGAAAAAAAATAATTTTTTAAGATGTTTTAACTTAGTTTTGTTAAATATGTTTTATTTTAGATGTTATTTTTTTAATATTTTATTGAATTTTGTTTTTTTTTCTCATTTTTTTTTCTCTTTCTTTTAAGTTTAATGCATTTTTTGTTTTTTTTTTTAATTAAAAA
>SNQJ01S0003015.1:53599-68884 GCA_010110895.2 Picea sitchensis
AAAAAAAAAAAAAAAAAAAATGCATTAAACATAAAAGAAAGAGAAAAAGAAATGAGAAAAAAAAACTAAAAAAAAAACAAAATTCAATAAAATATTAAAAAAATAACATCTAAAATAAAACATATTTAACAAAACTAAGTTAATACATCTTAAAAAATTATTTTTTTCATAAATATATAAAAACAATTAAATTTATATAAAACATAAATTAATCTTTCCTTAAAAACTTTTTGAATTGGAAAACCACAACAATCTTAACTTTTTTTCATTTCTGAAGTACATGCATATCATTTGTTGGTAAGCTATAAAATGTTTAACATTGAGAATGGAGATTCCATTGAGAGATTAGAGTTAAGGTTAGGAGACTAGACTCCACATCAAAATTACCTTGTAACCATAGACTAGATATAAATAAACTCTAATTGTATAGCTATCAAATCTTTATAGCTAATTCCAGAGGAAAGAAAAGATCAAATGTTTCTTCGTCTTCTCGTAAGCCCACTTGATGAAAAATACGAAATGTTGACGCAACAGATGGGCAGAACTTTAAACCACCTGTCAACCAAACATCAGAACAATTTGGTGTTGTAACTACTCTTGTTGTAGATGTAAGCTTGTTGGCGAATGTTCCACAACGACGCCAAGTTACGAGTTTAGCATATTTGGGAGGAACAAGTACACTAGGGCATTGAACAACATGCTTAGCTAGATCTAGCAGAATGGGTTCAGTTGCAGTATCTACCACTCAGACTATTTTGGGGTCTCGATAGTCAGGATTGACATCTGCTGCAACCTCTGTTGGATCGGTGGAAGTTGGGCAAATAGCTCAAAATTTTTCACAACAAAATACATTTGGATCTGGTCTATTAGGATCTTCTGCCAACATAGGTTTTATGGGTGGACATGTAGTTGTTGGCTTGGGACAATCAATTCCTGTGATGGGCCATGAAGGATCACAAAGAGGGCAATGTGAAACTGGAATCAAACAAAATACACTCACTGGCATGGGGCCAGTTGGAGCAAGCTCTTTTGGTTCACCAAGTCTTGGTGCAGGTAACAGTGCTGCAATTAATATTCAATTTCCATCAACTGCCACTAGTGGATATGTAGTTGTTGTCTTGGAACAATCGGTTTCCGGGATGCGCCGTGAAGGATCACAAAGAGGGAAATGTAGTTTCTTTAAGTCCCCTTTTATAGCTACATTGCAATGTGAAGGATCACAAAGAGGGAAATGTAGCTGCTTTAAGTCCCCTTTTATAGCTACAATGCAATGTAGCTATAAAAGGTGGCTTAAAACAGCTACAGTGCCCTCTTTGTGATCCTTCATGGCCCATCCCAGGAACTGATTGTCCCAAGCCAACAAATACATATCCACTAGTGGCAGTTGATGGCAACTAAAGATTACATGCGGCACTGTTACCTGCACCAACCAAAAGAGTTGTCCCCAACTCGTCCTATGCCAGTCAATGCATTTTGTTTCCTTCCAGTTTCACATTGCCCTCTTTGTTATCCTTCACGACCCATCACAGGAATTGATTGTCCCAATCCATAAACTAAATGTCCACCCATAAAACCTGTGTTGGCAGAAGATCCTAATAGCCCAGATCTAAATGTATTTTGTTGTGCAACATTTTGAGCTATCTTCCCAATTTCCACTGATCCAACAGAGGTAGACGCAGATGTCAATCCTGACTTTCCAGACTGCAAAACAGTCTGAGCGGTAGATACTACAGTTGAACCCATTCTGCTACATCTAGCTAAGCCTGGTGTCCAATGCCCTAGTGTACTTGTTCCTCCCAAATCTGCTAAACTTGTAACTTGGCGTCGTTGTGGAACATTGGCCAACAAGCTTACATCTACAACAAGAGTAGTTACAATACCAAATTGTTCTGATGTTTGGTTGACAGGTGGTTTAAAGTTCTTCCCATCTCTTGCGTCAACATTTCGTATTTTTCATCTAGTGGGCTTACCAGAAGACGAAGAAACATTTGATCTTTTCTTTCCTTTGGAATTAGCTATAAAGATTTGATAGCTATATAGTTAGAGTTTATTTATATCTATTCTATGGTTACAAGGTAATTTTGATGTGGAGTCTAGTCTCCCAACCTTAACTCTAATCTCTCAATGGAATCTCCATTCTCAAGGTTAAACATTTTATAGCTTACCAACAAATGATATGCATGAACTTCAGAAATGAAAAAAAGTTAAGTTGTTGTGGTTTTTCAATTCAAAAAGGTTATAAGGAAAGACTAATTTATGTTTTATATAAATTTAATTGTTTTTATACATTTATGAAATTTTTTTTTTTTTTTAAGTTGATAGTATTTGTTGTAAGTTTTGCATTAGAGAGGGCTTTAGGAATCCGGCAGTGCATTTTGCATTAGATAGGGAATCCATAAACTATCCATATCTTACTTAATTTGATCGTAATTCTAACTTTAATATTATTTTATTTAATTTGGTTATAGTGATACAAATCCTATTATTTAATTTAATTTGGTTAAATTCCTATAAACTCTAATCCTAACCCTAACCCTAGCATACATAAATAATTTGGTTAAACTCCTACATACCCTAATCAGCATAAGCATTTCTGGACTTTTACAGTAACTATCAAAGCTTACCTCGAGAATACTTTCATTGATTGGACTGAGTCCTCGTGAGGAGAATGAAGCAGCTACAGGTGCAGGCAATTTGTTCTGGGTATAAATTTTTAGTATAGTAACAACTGGACCTGAATGTATGAATAAGTCCATCGCAATTATTACTTTAATGGTCTAGCCTAAAACAAATTATTCAAATTACACAGTAAAAAAACCTAACCTCCTGCATATGACTGCAATACATGTGTATGTATACATGTTAATTAATTAAATTAAAAATTTAGATGTAACAAAAATGAATTTACTTCCATAAATTATCATAAATCTATATACTAAGGCTGTGTGCTCGCCGACTATTAATTACCCGTTCAAATCCTTATAGCTATACTAAGTAGATTAATCTACTTCTCCTGCCATCCCCTCCAGATATAAACAAGGAAAGGACTATCATCTTTTACTTGGTGGAATTCATGTAGGCTATGAGTTCATCTGCTTGATTGCTCTATATCTGTATCCAGACTGAAGGAATGATGGAAGAATACGAGGCGTCACAAGGAGTGTTGAATACCCGGACGACCCTGTTTCCTCCAGCCAGGAAGCTTCAATCTCCACCTCCCTCGTCACATACTACAATTTTTCCAGCCACTTTATTGCGATCTAATGAATTTTCCTAACAATATCTGTGAGTTAAATTTTTACATATAAGGTCTCATGTCAGCTATAAATGGCATGTTTGATAAAGAAAACTCGTATCATAATCAATCATGGATACTTGGATTGTTCCAAAGTATCATAATTAATCATGGATACTTGGATTGTTACAAATTTATTAAAAATTAAAAAGTAAGTGAAATATTTACATTACGATTTTGTTAAAAATTAAAAAATAAATAACAACGAGGACTCCCTGCATTCTCTATTATCACTAGTTGCATTCTCCATTACTACGTGGAAACTTTATACTTCCATAAACGTGACCTCAATCTCCATTACCACCGTCCGTTCTCCATTAGCACCCGCAACAGTCTTCATTACCATCTGAAAGCTTTATACTTCCATAAACATCCACCCACACTTATATTCAAATGAAAAGGTAAATGACAAAAGGTTGTGTTCCTTTTACATTTCATTTTTCATACTAATACTCTTAAAAAATTAAAAATTAATAATGAATATGTAAATGTTAAAATTGAAGTAATCTTTTTTGATCTGCTAAATTATGTTTGGTGCTAATTGATAACTTAATTTAGTAATTTTTTAATTTTAAAAAGTAAATAAATGTAAAAAGTAAATAGAGTAACCTATGCATTTAGAAATGTGAGAAAGTTATCAACATTAAATCTTATTTATTGATTTGAATGTAAGACACAAAAATAAATAATAAAATATTAACCCATTAATATAATGTATAAATTAAAGTATAATTTTTTATTAATATATAATATAATGTATTATTTATTGTAATAATTAATTTTTATACATTAATGTCTAATGTAACATATAACTTATTATGTATTAGAGACATTAATAACTTATTATAAATTAAAGTATAAACATTTATTAATGTATAATATAATGTATTATTTAGTGTAATAATTAATGTTTATACATTAATGTCTAATCTAACATATAACTTATTATTTATTTCATACATAAATACCTTATTATAAATTAAAATATTTTTTTCTATTAATATATATTATAATGTATTATTTAGTTGACACATTAATAATGTAATGTCATAATTATTTTTTATACATTAATGTCCAATGTAACATATAATTTATTATTTATTTGATACATTAATAATTTATTATAAATTAAAGTATAATTTTTTATTAATGTATAATATAATGTATTATTTACTTTACATATTAATAATGTAATATAATAATTAATTTTTTATCATTAATTTCTAATATAACTTATAATTTACTATTTATTTGATACATTAATAACTTATTATAAATTAAAGTATAATTTTTTTTATTTTATTTTTTACAAAAACGGTTATAGTTTATATTAGAGGGGTGGCAAAGCCACAGATTCGGTTACAAAATGGCCCCGAATTTCTTCGAGCCTACAGATCAAAATACAAAATGTCCTCATATTTCTTCGGGCCTGTCTTTCTAATCCATTCTACTTCTAAAACTGTAGATTTGTGAGCTGACCTAGTTCCTGTATGTACTCTAAAATGAATTGCCGAATCTCCAATCATTGTTTCAGCATAGGTCTCAGCACTGTTTCAGCATATGACTCAGCACTGTTTCGGCAATTGTTACAGCGGTGTTTCAGCATATGGTCCAGCACTGTTTCAGCATATGTTCCAGCACTGAGATTCAGCATGTGATGCAACACTATTTCAGCATAAGTTCCAGCACTGTTTCAGCATAATTTCCAGCACTGTGTTTCAGCATCTGTTCCAGCACTGTGTTTCAGCATGTGTAACAGCCCTGTGTTTCAGCTATTACAGCACTGTGTTTCAGCATAAGTTCCAGCTCTGTTTCAGCAAAGGTTCCAGCACTGTGTTCCAGCATCTGTTCCAGCATTAAGTTTCGGCATCTATTCCAGCACTGTGTTTCAGCATCTGTTCCAGCACTGTGTTCCAACATCTATTCCAGCACTGAGTTTTGGCATCTATTCAAGCACTGTGTTTCAGCATCTGTTCCAGCACTGTGTTTCAGCATAAGTTACAACCCTGTGTTTCAGCATGATACAACACTGTTTCAACGTATGTTACTTCTCTCCTACACTTTGGATTCCTTTCTAGAAAATTTCAGACATTTGCAATTTCTGACAGGAGCTCTCTGGATGGTTCCTTCTCCCCAAACTCTAAGGGATTGGTTCATGATCTAGCATTTGGAAGAGTGCAAGAGGACGGCGTGGGTTCATGGGATCTCCACATTATTCATAATTCCATTTACTGGCAGCACCCCAGCCTCCAATAACACTCCTTTGTTGGCTTCCTTATCAGCCATTCGATTGAGGTCCCTTAACACGTGAAAGAATTGATAAGAGTTCAACTTCCTTAAGAGGAGGCAAATTTTATCAAGGAGATTATTGAGCTTAGTGCTTTGAGTTGTGGAGTGTTTGATCATGGCCTGTATTATTATTCTGGAATCGCCTATGATTGTCAAGTCCTGGGTTCTGAGTTTTATTGCCTGGTGCAGACCTTGCCACAGAGCCAATGCCTTAGCTCTGTTATTGGATTCTATACCGAGTCCAATAGAAAATTGCGTTATTATGTCCTCTTTGGTATTTTCGATGATGCCCCCTCCTCTAGCCTGGCCTGGGTTTCCTTTCGAGGCCCCATCAAAGAAGAGGATAGGCATTTTAATATTACTTTTCCATTCTGCAAATTCATTTCCGCTTTTTCTAATCTCCCAGCTTTCTTGGATTAGATAACTCCTCTTTTTACTTTCTAATCCTGGTATATTGAACTGGGCTATCCAACTCCCCAGTTCTTCATCCAACTAGTGTAGTTTTACTGTGGAGAAAAGGTGAGCAACTGATTCCCCCAGCATAGCTTGAATTTTAGTGGCAATTCTGACTTCACTTAATTGACTTTCTTTGAAGATTTTGTGATTCCTCTCTAACCAGAGATTCCATAGGACAAACTTTGGTAGTAATATCCATATCAAGAGAGTTTGGTCTCTTTTCTTGTCGGCAAAGGGGAACAATGATTCCCATTGGAGGAGTAGACCTATTACATCTGGTGGGAAATTGATTGCTAGTTGGGATCCTATAACCTTCATCCATACTTCTTTTGAATAGCTACATTTTAGGAGAAGATGGTCAGTTGTTTCTTCCTCATGGAGGAAGAGAGGGCATCTAAAGGGTCCTTCCCAGCCCCTTCGTCTGAGGTTCTCCCCTGTTAGTATACTCTTGTGCGCCAGGGTACAAATGAAGAGGTAAATTTTTGGGAGGGACCGAAGATTCTAGATTGCTTTCCAAAGTGCCAGATTTGTCCTAACAGTGGGGACGAAGTTGAAGAGATGGTAACCCTCTGCTATTGAGTAAACCCGAGCACTCCTGCCCCATCCTCTTTCATCTTTACCTATCTTTTTTAGAGGGGCTTTCCCTTGAAGACACTTCTTAAGAACATCCCATTGACTGTTTAGAATAGTTGGTCTATTTGGGACAGCCCACCCTTGCCAGAGGTGAGGCCTTTCTTCTTTCCATACTGAAATGTCTGAGAGTGTTAAGATGTTTTGACTATCCATCCAGCTTTTGAGGCCTTGTAGTTCTTGGCGCTGATCTAGCGATGGGTCGCCCATTATTGAGTCTATCCAGATTCTTATTTTCCTACCGTTTTTCAGCACCCAGGTTAGATGAGGGGTGAAGTGCGGGAGCACCTTTTTGCAAAGCGCGAAGATAGGAGAGCTTTTCAACTCCTTACCTGGGAGTTCTAAGCTTTTGTCCTGAGACCCTCGAAAGTATTTCCTCCAAAGAGAACACTTACTCCAAGTGGTTTTGTCGGTGATCATTTCCAGAGAAGCTTTTCCCCTAAGGCCAGATTTTGGATCCTTGTATTTTTAAAATTGAGACCTCCTTCCATGAAGGGTTTTGTGGTTTTTTCCCAGCTAATCAGGTGTAGCTTTTTATTTTCCTGCCTTCCTCGTTCCCACAAGAATCGTCTCTGAAAAGTCTCAATTTTTTGGATGACTGTGGCTGGTGCTAACAGTAGCGAGCATTCGAAGATGGGGATACTAGACACCACAACCTTTATCAAGACTGCCTTCCCTGCTAAGTTCAGCGAATTGCCCCCCCAAGAAGTAAATTTATTATTGAGTTTTTCTACAAGATGGCTCCAGTGGGAGGCTATAGGGGCCGATTTAAAGATTGGCACTCCCAGGTACTTAAAGGCCTCCCAGTTTGTATGCCCCTCTATCCCTAGAACTCTTGTTATTCTCAGCATTTCATTTGGGGTGATGTTCCAGCCATAAATGTTGCTTTTGGTCTGATTTATTTCACTGCCAGAGGCTGCTGCATAGGCGTCCAGTTCTTCCTTGAACTGTTTTGCTATTATGGGGCTTTCTCCTCCCAGCAGCAGCGTATCATCCATGAATTGTGCATGGTTGATGTCTTTCACCCCTTGTGCTATTCTTAGACCATGAAGATCTTTATTAATTTGGGAGTTTTCCAATTGATAGTTGAGAACTGATGCTTGAATTACATAGAGCAATGGTGACAAAGGACATCCTTGCCTTAGGCCCCTAGAGGCTTTGAATAAGGCAGTTACTTTCCCATTCACCAAAGGGGCGATCCGAGGAGATCCAATGCAGGATTTTATCCAACTTATAAAATGTGAATCGAACCCAAACTTCCTCATAACTTCAAATAAAAATTCATGTCTGACTCTATCAAAAGAATTAGCGAGATCCAATTTAATGAACATACCTTTTTCTTTCCTTAGAACGCTGGAGTGAATCGCTTCTTGAACCAGGATGATGTTGTCGGGGATATGCCTCCCTTGAAAAAAGCCACCTTGATTTTTAGGAACGATGAGAGGGAGAGCTTCCTTGAGGTGATTGGCTATTACTTTGGCAAGAATTTTATAGCTTGTATTGCATAAAGAGATAGGTCTGAATCGGTTGAAGGAAATCGCTCCTTTTTCTTTCAGGATGAGTGCCAGAAAGGAAGCGTTGGTGCTTCCTCCTAGCTTACTGGCCTGCTGTGACTTCTGAATCATTTTGGTTAGATCCTTTTTAATTATTTCCCAGCACTGCTGATAGAATCTGGCAGTGAACCCATCCGGTCTCGGTGCTTTGTCTAGGTTCATCTGATCAAGGGCCTCCTTTATCTCTTGATGCGTTACCTCTCTTGTCAGCCTATTATTGATGTCTTCGGTTATTAGCCTTGGAATAACCGTGAAGGGGTACCTTTGCTGGTCCAAAGCCAAGTCTTTTGGGTCTGTGTATAGCTTCTCAAAAGCTTCATAAGTTTCTTGTTTAATGCCCTCTGGATCTGCAATTGTTTTGTTCTGGACTTGAACTTTCGTCACTGCCTTATATTGTTTCCTTGCTTCCGCTTGTTTGTGAAAGTAGGCTGTGTTACGGTCTCCTTCTTTTAGACATAAGCTTCTTGACTTCTGCCTCCAATAGTTTTCCTCCATTCTGCAGGCTTGGTGCCATTGCCTTTGAAGGCTGTCCTCCTGTTGCAAAATTGTTGGAGTGATCTCCTTATGTTCCATTTCCAACTGATGGGCCTCGAGATGGCTCTGGGATGCTAAGCACATTGCTATTGGGATTGTTTGGATCTTTGCCCAAAGCTTCAGAGAGAATTTCAGCCTTTTGATTTTTCCCTCCCAGACGTAGAAAGCTGAGCCTTGAACTGTGGTGGCCCATACTTTTGTTACTAGATCTATGAAGCCTTTGTCATTTATCCAGTTTAGGCTGAATCTAAAGGGGATAGGCCCTCTGACTTGGTCTTTTTTGATTTCTAACCATATCGGCTTGTGATCAGAAACACTGTGGGGTAGAATTTCTGCTTTTGCTTCGAGTCCTAGCAGCAGGAGGGAGCTTTGTACGAGGAATATGTCTAGTCTAACAACGATGTGCCCAGGACCAATCCTCTTATTGGTCCACGTGTAGCGTCCTTTGACTGGTTTAATATCAAGGAGGTCCCAGGCTGAGGCTATGTCCTCTACCCATTCTCTAGCCATATATCTCACTATAGAGCCACCCCTCTTCTCTTCCTAGGCTAGAGTTACATTTAGATCTCCTCCGAGGATGATATTGGTGAGATTGTTTTGCTGGAGGTATTCCTGTAAGGACTCCCAATAGTGTTTTTTTTACCCCAAAAGTTGTGGAACATAAATATTAAAGATGCTTACCTGGCAGCCCATGTCTTTGTGGAGAAATCTGTTGTGAATCCAATGCATGCAAGTGTCAGAGCTGAGCATGTCTATTTTGGAGGCATTCCACATTGTGTAGAGCCCTCCTGAGGCGCCCCTGGCATTTCCGACAACTCTGAGGCTTCCTTTCCAAACATTCAACAAGGATTTGAGCACATCCTTCTAGCTCATTTTGGTCTCGTGGAGCAGTAGGATACTTGCTTTTGAGGTTTTGATTATATCTTTAAGTGATTCTTCCTTCTTTTCACTGCCCATTCCCCTACAGTTCCAGGAGGTTATAATCATTATAAACCTTGGGGGGAGGGATTTCCTCCTTGGGAGGCTTTGTCTTGCTTCCGTGTGTGAAGAACAGTCATCAGCGGTGTGATGGTGGGTTGCGACCCATTGAGCACATCTTTGTAGGCTTCCTGGTCCCTCTCAGCTTTTTTTGATTTCCGTCCTCTTCCTGTTTTCTTTGGGGTGGCCCATACCTCATTTGCTTCGTCTGAGTCGCTGCCTATGGAGATCTCCCCTTCCTCTATGTTCTAACTGCCTTCCTGCTTTTGGGGGGAGTTATTTTGCGTCCCTTCTACTTCTGTTGGCTTGTTACCCTTGTCTTCAGGATTCTGACCTTCCTTTCCTCCCTCTTGAACTTCTTTACTTGGATCTTGTTCTCTTCCTTCCACTTCTTTGGCTAGGATTCTGAAGCTGTTCTCCATTTCTTTGGTTCCCGAGGATTTGGCTTTCTATGGTTCTGTCTGCTCATTTCTTTGGCCTCTTGCTTTTGATCTCCCTTTCCGGGTCTGCTGCCAGCCTTCGTCCCCTTCTTTTTCTGTGGGGGGCAGGGGGGGTTGGACAGTTTCTTTGGAAATGGCCATATTCGTGGCAGCATCTGCACTTGAACGGGAGTTGTTCGTAATCCAGCTTTTGGAAGTGTTGCCAGTTGCCGACCTTCAACTTTATTGCCTCGGGTAGACCTACCTCCAGATCAACCTCCACACAGATCTGCACACAGGAATACTGGTCTCTTGGTTCTGCTCGGTCAATGTAGCGACCAAGACCATTACCTATTGCTTGAAGTGAGGAGGGGTTCCAACAATGAATCAACAAGTTGGGGAGTCTTACCCAAACTCGGAAATCCTTGGGGACTTCTGAAGTAGGGTCAAAATTTGGGGTCCATCAGTTTAGGGATATCCCTTGAGTGCCCATGAAGTAAGGGCCATTTCTGAAAATCAAATCTCTGTCCTCCTGGGAGATAAATTCGAAAATAAAGTATCCTCGCTCGAACATCTAGAAAGTCACACTATTTGTTATCAGGGGCCTCCAGTTTCGCTGTATCCAGTTGTTTGTGGATTTGGTTGAGGGCCAGAGTCCCATAAACTGGCCGATAAGTCCCCGTTCAGAGAGGGATAGGGCGACTTTCATTGGATGTTCAGGAGGAAGGTCGATCTCTGGTATATCATCCAATTTCTTGACAAAACTTGGAGCTTGTGAGACAGTCGACTTCTTGCTGCAGGCTTCTACCAGGCGTCGAAAGGAGGTGGAGGGGGAAGGAGGGGGCTGTGGCTCCCCTTCTTGGGCTGCCATGGTGGCACACTCAAGAACCCTAACGTAACCAGAGCTAGGTTAGGGGCACGCGCGCGATGGTGTATGATAAAGAGATAAAGTATAATTTTTTATTGATGTATAATATAATGTATTATTTAGTATAATAATTAATTTTTATATATTAATTTCTAATGTAACATATAACTTATTATTTATTTGATACATTAATAACTTATTATAAATTAAAGTATAAATTTTTATTGGTATATAATATAATGTATTATTTAGTGTAATAATTAATTTTTATACATTAATCTCTAATGTAACATATAACTTATTATTTATTTGATACATTAATAACTTATTGTAAATTAAAGTATAATTTTTTATTAATGTATAATATAATGTATTATTTAGTTGACACATTAATAATATAATGTAATAATTATTTTTTATACATTAATGTCTAATGTAACCTATAACTTATTATTTATTTGATACATTAATAAATTATTGAAAATTAAAGTATAAATGTTTATTAATGTATTATTTAGTTTACACATTAATAATGTAATGTAATAATTTTTTTTATACATTAATGTCTAATGTAACCTATAGCTTATTATTTTTTTGATACATTAACATCGTCACATTGGGACGATACGATATTTGCATCATATTGTGATGACATGATATTTTCGTCACATTATGATGGAATCATATTTGAGTCACAATTTAACGAGGAGGCCATGTTCATCACAATGTGAAGACAAGACTATGTTCGTCACATAGCGACGATAAAGCTATGGTCCTCACATTGCACAGATAAGATATTTGCATCAGATTGTGAAAACATGATATTTGCATTACATTGCGACGACGAGGCTATGTTCGTCACGTTGTGACGATGAGGCTATGTTCGTCACATTGTGACATCGAGGCTAAAATTACATATAGCTATTGTGACATCGATGCTATGTTCTACTGGGGTTATCAAATAATGGTGGGATGCATGGAATATTTTACCATGGATTTAGCTTTCTAAAAATTCGTTCGTCTTACAAGTATTTTGCTGCAAGTTTTCATGGTGTCTTTGTTGCTCTTCTTGATGAGACAAAGAAAGGGAATTAGAGCTTCAATAAAGAGGTTGGAATTAAACATGACTTGTTTTAAACTTCATTCATATCTGAAAATCTTACGCAAGAGAGTGTCATTCGTTATATTTCATGTGAGCCAGTTGGAGTGGAGAACTGAATAATATTTGTGTGTAGAGAGAGAGAAATAAACAATAGTTGTTTTTTCAAGCCTAACACCAACCATTATGATCATATATAAATGGTAGAGTGAAAGCAAGACAATGTAACGAAACCCTAACACATAAAGGTATTTTTGGACAAGTCTGAAAAGGAAAGTGTGCACCGAGACTTGCAGGGATGGCAGTCAACATAGAGACTTGGACGGATGGTAGTCAACATACATAGATATTTATGCACGAGAATGGGATATAGTCATTTCTGGACAAGATAGAAGGAACATTTCTGCACACAAAAATAAATGAAACACTCATAGAAATGGTATGGACAACTACCATAGGTTAAATTTCAGCTCAAAGAACTATGATATCGGGTACCACTAAAACCTTTAGGTTGACTCAAATAAAATCCAATCAATGCAGAGATATATAAATTAATTAATTAAAATATACAGGTTTTTACTTTGACACATGTGCTCATTTAGTTGTATGGATAGTGCATAATTGGCATCAATGCATCATGGGTGTGCATGATTGGAATCATGGCATCATCGAGTGCCCTAGAAAAAGGGAAGAACTTCTGTGATTGTCTGATTTAAATAAGGATGTTGTGGGTAGGTAGATTTTTGGTAGGATAAAAAAATTCTGGTGAGTGCAAGCTAATTATGGTCTCTCATGACGTGTTAGTGGTAATGGAAACTTCGAAAAACAACATGTTAAAATGGAGATATTATTCAAGGTAATTTTACAATGAATTTGAATATGGTGTAACAATATTAAACATAATAAATTGAATTAGCTTTCTAAATATACAACTTTTATTCATAGAAATTGTGAATAACTAAGTCAAATTTGATTTTTTCTAGAAGTGATATCTTATTTTTTTAACAAAATATAAGGTATGGGTGAAATCATGAATATGGGTTACACTTTTGCTTGTTTTATGAGAAAAAAAACTGCATTTTCACAAGTTATTCAACTTTCGACATACAAAAGTATTTTTTTTATTTAGAATTTCACTCTATAGTAAAAACAAAACTTGTGAAGAATTATGTTAGCTTTCCAATGACTATTTTTCAATTTTTTTTTATCATGATTTGATATGTCAATTTGACAATTGTTTAACAGTATGCTTCTTAAACATGAAAAGAATGATATTGAGTTACTTATTTCTACAACAATGTATATATTATTAAATTTATGTTTTTAAGAAAAAAAATATACTGCAACAATCTACATAGACTCTATTTTATTATAACTATTATTTTGAATTTAACGGATGAATATTATAATTTCTAGAATTTTTTGAAGTTGACCAAGATGAAAACGTTGCAAAGTTTAAAAACATGTTTTTATACACCTTGTGTATATCTTAATTTTTACTTAAAACTAAAATTTAAATATAACTTTTGAAAAGAACAGTTTAGGAATTATGAATATATTTTTTTCAAATTTTTTCACTGTATATTTTTTGAGATACCGATATTTCATTTCACCGAATAATAATGTCTGCTGAAAATATTATGTAGTGATTTTTTTATAAAATTAAATAAAATTAGATAAAAATAAAGAAAATGAAAACAAATTATACAAATTGAAAGTAGATTCAATTTTGGAAATGTCGATGTCATTTTCGAAACCAAATTCTCAATGTTTGCAGGAGTCCGCAACCTCTGAAGTTTAGTTATGCTTGGGGCATTTCTCTGGTTTTGGTTTTCAGTTACAATTTCATTTTTTCGGCCAAAGCAATATTTCAACCGAAAAAATAATGTTTCGTCCGAAAGAATAAAATCTAACGAAATACGTCAAACTAAACGGTTTCCAGGTCTTTCGGCCGAAAAACTAATGCTTTCGGTCGAAAGACTGTCAAACGAATTCCGTTCGTCGAAAAATATGAAATGACACGTCGTATGGTTTTTTTTCCCGCCAAATTATATAAATAGGATTGCCACCGAACAAATTTAACACAATCCATCAAATGAACAAAAATATATAAGCTCGAGGATAAGTATTTGAAAGCATTTCTATTACTGATTGCAACTGTATTCTTTTCTTTTTTTATTTATTCCCTTTGTTCCATAGTAATAATCAGAGGATCAATATCGATACATGGTGGTTTTTTAAAACACTTAAACAAAGTTTCGAATCATATTTTTGTTTTTTTTTTAATAAGGTAAATGATGTTTGTTCAAGTTTTTATTGGAATAACAATTTATATGTTGAAAGATAAATGTTGAGCATTTTTTCAAGGTGAAGTCTTTGTTGAACATATCTTTTACAGATAACTATAAAAATCATGGGAAACAAAAGTTTGCGCAAAATAAAATATGATCGCACTCGAGATGATACTCACCAAAGCGAGCAAAGGAAAGAGATTTATCAGACAAAGAAACAAGAACGTGCAAATATTGAAGAAATAAACGATGATAATGTCAATAGAGATTTTCGACAAGAAGAAGTTCAACCAGGTATCCATGCAGATATGATAATCAAGCATACGACACACATTGGGACTGTATTCAGAAAGTACAAAATTCAAAGTATAGAATTCAAATTAAAAATATTGTAAATAATATAATTGATTGTAATGACAATTTTATGTTTTTCAAAAAACATAAATAGATTTGTCTCATAATGTCGAAGAAGACGTTGAAACCAAAATTGAATCAGAAGACGAATCACCTATACGTATGTGTACATAAATTTAGATTAATATAAGATGAACACTCAAGTATATATAACTTAGTGAATTTTTGTTCGAGTTATTTTTTTAATATAAACTTTAAATTGAAATATGCAGGAGAATCTATCAACATTGATGATGAAATATTAGAAAATGTTGATACTGACAAATTTGGAAAGAAAAAAGCTAAGCAATATATAAGATATTGAACTAAGAATATGTATAATACTTATTTCAAAGATGAATCAGTAACAACACAGGCTCAACTTTTACTTTCTCTATTGAAGTCAAGAAAGTTAAAAGAATCTACATCATTATTGGGTATTCAAAAGTCGACAAAGGATACAAAGGTGCAACAAAATGT
>SNQJ01S0003015.1:87267-97515 GCA_010110895.2 Picea sitchensis
TATGGAAAATTGGAAATGTCATACTTTGTTACATATAATATTAAACATATATCCATATGTTTATCAAGATTGTTCCTCATCTTTGACTTCAAAAATGATAGTGCACTAAACATTCTCTCATCCTCCACTGATCCCAAAATCATGGTTTGACACAAATGCGCTAATTTGAAATATTCGGATATGTTTTCCTGTAAGTATTGGCTAACACCTAAAATAGTCCATAATCTTGTTATTGCACCATATTCTAAATAATTCTCCTTTAACATCCCACTCTGGTGCACTTACAAAACTTATACTTTGAGGACACTTGCTCGCAAGTGATCTGGATTTTTATGATGATAAAACATGTATCCTTGATGATGATGCGTCATGATAGATGACATGATGTTTTACTTCTTTGATATAAACAGGTGTTATTGACTCAGTTTTAATGAGTGTGCAGGGTTTTTGACCTGGAGGATGCAGAGGCATCGACGGAACCCTTGGACTCTGGATTGAGTCAGGGAGTGTGCTACTTGAGTTGATTTATTTACCATGATAGTTATTGATTTGATGATATATTGTTGACATGATCTGACATGATGGTTGATGATGCAAGCTGACGATAGCTTTCCGACCAGACTCACATAAGGAGTAAAGGGTCCACACACGATTTCCAGAGAGGTTGAGGGAGAGGTGTGGACAACAGCCCTTCCACAACCTACTAGCACTCCCGCCGTGGCTCGAACTGTAGGTTAACGATTACCTATTTCGAGAGGATCCACGATGCCGTGAGGGTAGATTGTGATAGTCTCTCACGATGATTCTAAGGGGTGCGCAATAATGCGGGGGCCTTATTCCTTAGAGCCCTTAGTCTCCCACAAGTTCACCTGGCGGAGTGTTGACTCCAGGGGTTATAGATGTCTACCAATCAGTCAAGTCGGTGAGTGGTACCCTTGGAGCATGTGGTGCATCCTGAAGGGCACGTCGTGCAAAAGAAACAAAAGTCAGCGAGTGGCACCCTTGGAGCACGTGGTGCATCCTGAAGGGCACGTAGCGCAACAGAAGCAACGAGACGAGTGGCACCCTTGGAGCACGTAGTGCATCCTGAAGGGCACGTCGCATTGATGATGATGATGAGACAACCTAGATGACCCTAAGACCTTAATGCCTTAAGAAATTCTCAAAATGACTCCCCTAATGAATTGTCGCCCAATTCAAATCTAAACCTAAATTTAAAACATCTCTAAGATCAAATTTGTTTAGCCTTAAGAAAGGACCCTACAAAAAAAAATAAACATAAGGATGCTAACCAAAACCCTCAAGTATTAGTTAAAGTCTTCTTAAATTAAGGGGGGGTAAAGTAATGAGGGAGATAAATTAATTGAAACCCATGGTTTTTAAATTATAAAGAAGAAATAAAATTATTAAAGTGTGGGAGTATAAAAGTTAGGATTTTAGAAATATAATGAAGAGATTAATAAGCGCATTTTTCTTTTTGGGTTTTAGAGAAAAAGAAAGGAACAAATAATAGAATTAAGGAAACTTGTAATAAAGGAAACTTAATAAAGGAAAGTAGGGGACATAGGGTAAAAAGAAAAAATAAATCAGCAATTAAGGACTTATTAAAATGAACAAAATTTAACAACTTCATTTTAGGGAAAGTTATTAAAAGCATGCAAGGAGATCTAGGAACACCTAGGAGTAATTTTAGGAGCGACTCTAGGTGGGTGAGGGAAATGAGTCTTTTAAAATTTTTAAAGAAAATAATTTTGGAGAAACGTGGGGGATGAGTGACACTTGGACGACAGAGAAATTTTTGAGGATTGTCATTAAAACTTAAATTAATAGTGATTTAGGGAAAGTAGGTGGGTCTCAAATTTCTATAAAATAAGGGGAAGATGAGGAAGAGGGGATGAACGGTTAGCGTAACATTACGCTGCCGGATTGTGGCTTGACTGTTTGCTTGTGAGGAGTTGGGAATTTCTCAGCTGTATTGGAGTGGTAGCTCAGCCTTGGAGGCGAGCTGAGAAGCTAGTCTTATCTCTGGATCTTGTGTGGCCCCTTTGCGCCTCGGGGGGCTAAGGGGGAAGCAGAGTACCCCTAGCGATTGGCTGGGAGGTACCGGTGTAGTCTCTATGGTCGGCGAGCGGGAGCGACGCGGAGCAGGAGCGACACGGAGCACGGGACGTCACCCGGAGCAGGCAAATAGGCAAAGGTATGTTTTTATTTGGCTGAATGATTGATTGCGTACGATGTATAACTTAGATATGCCGGTGTAATGTTAGTGGTGGTAAATGGTTCCTTTGTGCGGGGAACCCATCCCTCTAACACGTTGATTGCTTTAAATTGATATGATGAACTGTCTCCGAAAGTATGCGTCTGAAATTTTTATGACTGCAATCGTACTTTTGATTGCTAAGACTGAAATCCTTTTGCCTGAATCAAATTCTGGAATGTTATATTTGTCTTTAAACCAAAATTAACATATCAAGTCACTGAGTTTTCATGTTTCTCACTTTCCCGAGGTTATATGTCGATTGGGACTAAGCCTTCATGTCCGCAAGCCTTAGGGTCTGAATCGCTGTTGTGCATTTTAAGTTCAAATTTGAGCAGTGAAATTTTATGTAATTAAGTTTCATTGGATTGGTAATGAACTTTATGTATGGGATTTTATGCTCTGCAATTTATTGTTGCGAGATTTTAAAATTTAAAAAAAAAAAAAACTGTTGTCTCTTAACTCAACACTGAAGATTATTAACCACTGTTTTTGAATGGAGAAGGAAAAGATTCGATTTCGTTCATGAGGGGTGAAGGGAAAAATTCGTTCTGTCTCCCCTAATCACTGGAATTCTCACTGAAAATTTTCGTTTTGGTAGTAGGTATTGACTTTTCGTTTAAAAAAAAAAAAAAAAAATCGGATCTGAGAAATCGTGGACTGCTCTGCGTATGTTGGATTTCTTTGCGTGTGTTGATCTCCGTATGTTGGATTGCTTGTGCTGGATGCATTGCCTCATTGTTATTATGAAACCCATAGTCAGATAGCGTCCTAAGCCATGGTTGCCATTATGGGAAGGAATCATTACAGCGCTGTCGTTTTCCCTTTTTGTTTTTTTATCTCTGCGTTTTTTTTGTGTTGTTATTTCCTGCTTAGGGTTGGATTTCTTGGGCGAGTTGGGGGAGGTTGATACCTGCACAAACCTCCCACATATCTCTGCATTCGTGCGTTTTATTTTTTTCATTTCTGGTGCGATTCGTGGGGGATACCAGCGCAAATTCGACCCCTGGACCTCTGTGTTTTTTTGTGTAATTCCTGGCCAGCAGAAAGGGGGGGAAACACCTGCGTTTTACCATCTAACCTCTGCGATTGGATATAAATCCTCGGTGTATATGTGAATGCAGTATCATGAAAGAGTAGATATCTTTCAAACATTTTAATGTTGAAATAATTTTAATCCCTTACAAAATGTATCCTTAAACTCGCCTATCAATTGGCAGAGTTGTGTTTTTTTAAAACTCGCCCCAGCCTCAGTAGAATACCCTCAGGTGCTTTCCATAATGGCTAGATTAACGCCTCTGTGAATTAGATTAATAACCAAATCCTGAACCTGTACCGTTCGCCCTGCCGTGGTCTGTTCTTGTTAACGTGTCTGAGCTTCCTCCCCTCATCCTCGCTGACAGCCTGGTGACTCTGCCTGCATTTCTAGCAGCGATTTGTTGAGTTGAAATGAATTAACTCCCCTTTCTCTGCGCCCGTTTCTTTAATAACCTGGTAATATCCTGGCAATGTATCCTGGTAATATATCATGTGCCCGTTCCTTTCTATTTTAAGTGATGTTTACTAAAGGATTTACATGAATAAGAATATTCTTGACAGAACCAGATGTCCTTATCGACAGTTTTAATAAGATGCGTGTGCTTGTTTCTTTCATTTGGGTCTAGGGTGTATCCATTAAGTTATTATGTCATAGTCCATGTACATATGACATGTATAGGTGAGATATCGCTTTATGAGGAGGCTACTTTCTGGAATTGTTTAACATCAACGAAGGAGGTTTTTAAGTGAAATTGTTATTAAGGTTTTATTCACTAAACTGTTGGAAAATTATGAGCTAAAATTATTAACCCGCCTTTTAGACAGCTGTTCCAAGCTATCACCGAATAACACAATTGATACCTATAGAGATTATGTTGCCAAAGTGAGAGACAAGTGACGGTTACCTACAACTGCCTTGTTTTTATTGTTTTAATGAATTAATTATGGTTTTATAAGGCAATCATTGTTAAAGTAATTAGGCAATAATTGTTATAATAGGATTGCTAAAATAATTATGGTTTAGAAGGTAATAATTGTTAAAGAAATGATGATGCATTTATGTAATAACTGTTAAGTAATGATAGTTAAAGTAATATGGTGTTAAGGGTAATAATGGTTAAAGTAATAATAGTTTTATTTGTAATAATTGTTAAATAATCATGGTTTTAAATGGTAGTAATGTTAAAGTAATTGGAATTAATATAATGGAATGGTAAAATGGTTAACGATAATGTTTATGTAAAGACTATGCAATGGTTATGGTAATGATTATGTCATGATTAAGGGTAAGGATTGTGTATTGATTTTGGTAATGATTAGGTATGAATCGTTTAATATTAATCTAGATGGTTGAATGATGATTAACGTACCATTGTGCATTTAGAATTCTCATCACAATTTAAGTTTCATATTTTAGACTTTTACGCACAAAGGAATTTATGTAATAATAAATGATGGATTCCAATGTTTCCTTGCATTATAGAATTTATCAATGATTATTGGAATAACGACCCTTGCACCATGTACATAGAGTGAATGTTTAATGCACCAATAAATAATGTATGATGGTCAATAGTAAGTAGAACTCTCACCCTTGGTTTAATGGAGTGTGGTCCACAGAACGAATCTTAGTTAATCTTGATGGTTGTGTCCTTATCGTGGGCTTAGCAAGCATCGGTCTTATTGTGTCGGGCGGGATGTAGACACCTCCATGTAGCCTTAGTATACATAAGCCTGTGCGTGTGATTGTTTTGTGTAAATAATCAAGTGCCGTATCAAGAGTCTCGAGCCCTTTAAAGGCAGGGTTTCCACTCTTGCGACACACCTGATGGAGATTACTAGTTTCTGCCTGAGCAGTCGGCCAGGAGCCTATCTCACCTCCTCTCTCTCTGGAGCAGAGGACTAAGATTAAACGCCCTGCTTTCCTGTGCAGAAATAGTAAACTCTACTATTGGATTCTTCCTTCTGTGACTGTACTGTACTTAACACCTGGTGTTGTTTTCTGCTTACAGCTGCTAGTTGTACGCCTTATGTCTAGGGGTGTTTATTGCTTGTTGTCACTGTGATATGTTTTGTGTCATCTTGTTGTGTTCGTCTTGCTTACGTCTTGTTCGTAGTCGGGTTACTAGTTTCTGACTGAGCAGTCATCCAGGAGCCTATCTGACCTTCTCTCTCTCCTGAGCAGAGGACTAAGATTAAACGCCCTGCTTTCCTGTGCAGAAATAGTAAACTCTACTGTTGGATTCTTCCCTCTGTGTTCCTACTGTGCATAACCCAGTATGTCCTTAATGTTTGCATTGTGTGCCTTATGCCTATGGTCGTATATTGTTGCAGTTACTCGTTGTGTGCCTTCAGTCTTCTTGTGATGAACATCGAGGTTGTGTCTTGTTGGTTGTCGAGTGGCGACGTAAAGTCAAGTGTGCTTGTTACTTCTACATGCGCGCACACACCTTAAAAAATAAAAAATAAAAAAAAATTGCACCTATTATTAGAGTGGTTGTCGTAATGAGGAGGTCGTTACATATGGTGTCAGAGCCGGTTCGACCCACAACTTGGGATTCGGTACGGCTTCCATTGACATGACTAGATTTTATTATGTTATTGTTGATCGAGTTGATTGCGTGCGTGCAGGTAATCATGGTTAGAGGATGCCACAGAGGCACACGACAAGGTGCTAGGGGAGGAGGTGAGATGCCTCCAGTAGCATCCATGCCTGGGGTGTCTAACCCCCAGGGAGGCAAGCAGGTTCTCGGACAGGAGAAGATAGCGGTTGGCGATGTTGTTGGGATGATGAGATCTTTCCAGCACATGTCCGAGGTGCTGATCAGCCGATTGGACAAAGATGAGGCCAGGGCACCGGCACCTGCTGAGGTTCCGCTGCACACATCGGACGTTACTGGTAGCATTCACCGTGAACTCAAGAAGGTGAAATTTCTCGAGTTCTTTGGTTCCCCGAACGGCACCGCCGCCGAGGCATGGTTGGAGAATATGGCGATGTTCTTTGCACTTCGTGATTATACCTCCAACATGAAGGTCCTCATGGCGGTCTTTCAACTGAAGGGGAGCGCTCTTCTATGGTGGAAGACGCTCCTGCCGCAGCTGAACATGATCGTCGAAGACATGTCATGGGAACTGTTCGAGGAATGGTTCTAAGAGAGGTATCTTTCAGAGGAATTCATTGAGAGCCAGCTCAATGAGTTCAATGCATTACGACAAGGAGGTCGTACGGTGCCCGATTACGAGGCACGTTTTATGGAGCTGCTCTGGTATGCTCCGCACCTAAACACTGAGAAGCTCAAGGTCAACCAGTTCATGTTTGGCCTTAACGACAGCCTGCATGAAAAGGTTAGGATATTGATGCCTCAAACCTTGCACGATGCTGTCCAAAAGGCCCTCATAGCAGAGGAGGAGCTTATCAGCGGGGGTCAGACCAGGACTCCATCGAGACCAGCAGGGCAGGGTTCATCTGGAACGTCGCAGCACCAGACACCAGCAAGGCATACGCTGGGATATCGTGGCTTCCAGAGGGGATCCACGTTCACTACACCTCGATGACCGTCGCCTCAGTGGCGGACACCTTATCGAGGACCACAGCACCAACAACAGCGTCGCCCGTAGCAGCAGCAGTTTAGGCCTGTTCAACAGAACAGACCAGGTTTCCCGGCCAGTGGGTCGTCATCCTCTACTTCAGGTACTAGGACTACTGGGCCGAAGAAGGGGTGTTGGACATGTGGGGAGCCACACTACCAGCGCGACTATCCTGTGGAGAGGACCAGAGCATCTGGATCAGACAGACCCACTACAATGGGAGATATGGTCAAGGCCCATCGCATTCACGCAGCGGTGAATAACTTCCAGGCAGAGCATCAGTCGACTATGCTCGAGACGACAGGTACCGTCGCTGACCAGACCCTTAGTATTTTGATAGACCCTGGTGCTACGGCTAGTTTCATTTCTGGTGCAACGCTAAAAAGGATTAAGGTAAAGGCGGTCGAACAGGACGAGTTTAGCTTTGTGGAGATGGCTTCAGGAGCCAAACAGAAGGTTGGAGGAAAGGTTATGGGCTGTGCCCTTAACCTGGGATATTTTGTCACGAGGGTCAACTTGTACGTCATGATCTTAGGATCTTATGACATCGTGATTGGTATGGATTTGTTGGAAATGCATGAGGTGATACTCAACTGTAAGATGAAGAGGTTGAGCTTGGTTTATGATGAAGGACATAGACGGGTGACTGTAGGACAGAACCAGGGAGTATCCCTGAGGTTCGTCTCTTCCTTACAGTTTCGGAAGAGTATGTGCAAGGGGTGCAAGATTTATGTGATCCTTGCGCTAAACGAAAAGGGAGTAGCAGAAGGTCTACAACACCTTCCGGTGGGGAAGGAGTTTGCGGACGTGTTTCCAGAGGAGTTACCTGGGATGTCGTCGGAGAGAGAATTGGAGTTTACCATAGACCTGAAATCGGGGACTGAAACGATAGCGAGAACGCCTTATCAGATGTCGACCCCGGAGTAGCAAGAGCTGAAAATGCAACTGAAGGATTTGTTAGACCTGGGACTGATATGCCCTAGTGTGTCACCATGGGGTGCACTAGTTATTTTCATTTGGAAGAAGGATGGATTGTGGAGGATTTGAATTGACTACCGTCAATTGAACAAGGCTACGATCAAGAATCAATATCCCTTACCAGAATTGATGATCTATTCGATCAAATGAAGGGTGCGACGGTGTTCTCCAAGATCGATTTTTGATCAAGGTATCACTAGTTACGGATCAAGGAGGATGACATCCCTAAGACCTCTTTTAAGACGAGATTTGGACATTATGAGTTTATTGTTTTACCTTTTGGACTGACAAACACCCCGGGGGTATTCATGAGTTTGATGAACAGGGTGTTCCACGAGTACTTGGACAAGTTCGTCCAAGTATTCATTGACGATATTATGATCTACTCTCAGACGACGGAGGAGCATGACGAGCACTTGCGCTTGGTACTACAGTGTTTGCGAGAGCACAAATTGTATGGGAAGTTGTCCAAATGCTCTTTTTATCAATCAAGGATTCACTACTTAGGGCATGTAATCTCCGGCAAAGGTATCTCCATGGATCCAACCAAGGTTGAGGCTATTATGGAATGGCCTGCACCGAGAAATGTCACAGAAGTGCATAGTTTTATGGGTTTAGTAGGATACTATCGACGGTTTGTCGAGGGATTTTCAAAGATAGCAAATCTGATCACGGAATTGCAGAAGAAAAACAAGAAGTTTGTTTGGACAGAGAAATGCGTGGAAGCATTTAGGAGGCTTAAAGAGTTGTTGATAACAGTGTCGATACTAAAGGTCCCTGACATGAACGCGAACTTCTTGGTATGCACTGATGCATCCAAGGAAGGTTTAGGCAGAGTCTTGATGCAAGACGGATGAGTGATTGCTTACATTTCTAGGAAACTAAGAAGGCATGAGGAGAACTACGCGATGCATGATTTGGAGTTATTAGCCATTGGATATGCCTTGAAGGTTTGGAGACACTACCTTGTTGGACAAAAATTTGAATTAAAGACTGATCATTGCGGACTACAACACATTTTTACGCAAAGCGACCTGAACGCGCGACAATGGCGTTGGTCGGAATTGCTTAGCGAGTACGACTTCGAGATTACTTACATAAAGGGAACAATGAACTGAGTAGCAGATGCTTTGAGTCAGAGGCCATGCATCTTCTCGGTGTTACCTCTTCACATGAATCTATGTGAGAAGATTCTCACTTTATAGCGTGATGATGACTGGTACAAAGAAGTCGAGGATTTTATCGGACAAAACATAATGGTGGTACCACGATATGAGGGATATTCATTTGATAGTGATGGTTTATTGAGGTTTAGAAGTCGGATTTATGTACCTCCAAACGACGAGTTGAGGATGTTGATCCTGAGCGAGGCTCATAGAGCAGTTTACATGGCTCACCCAGGAGTTATGAAGATGAGGGCATACCTTAAACCCTTATTCTTCTGGAGAGGAATGAAGGCCGACATAGTCAAATTTGTGGCTAGATGTCTAGAGTGTCAGCAGGTAAAGGGTGATTATAGACACCCGGTAGGATTACTTAAACCACATGCCATTCCAAAATCTAAATGGGAAGTTATTTCGATGTATTTTATTGTTGGATTGCCACTGACGGCAAGGAGACATGAATCGATTTTTGTAGTAGTAGACACTCTGACGAAGAGTGCTCACTTTATTCCTGTGCGTATGACATATCAGGCACCTGACATAGCGAGAGTTTTCATCATTGAGATTGTGAGGCTGCATGGCGTGCCTAAGAGGATTATATCCGATCGAGGATCGCTATTTACTGGACGATTTTGGACGAGTTTCCAAGAGGCCTTGGGAACTCAACGTAACTTTAGTACTGCGTATCACCCAGAGACTGATGGACAGACGGAATGAACGAAGAAAACCTTGGAAGACATGTTGCGCATGTACGTGATGGACCAACAAAAGCATTGGGAGGAATTCTTGCCTCTAGTAGAGTTCTCTTACAACAACAGTTACTGGAGCACCATTAAGATGGCGCCTTTTGAGTTCCTTTATGGGTGACCATGTCGGACGCCCTTGAGTTGGGATCAACTTGAGGATAGGGTCCTGGTTGGACCAGAAGCGATCCAAGAAATGGAAGAGCAAATGCAAACCATAAGACAAAGAATTAAAGAAGCGCAGGATCGACAGAAGAGTTATGCCGATGCACACTGAGTCGACCATAGTTACGAGGTCGGCGATCGAGTATTCTTGTGGGTTAAGCCGCATAAGAGTTCTATCAAGTTTGGGAAGGGAGCTAAACTCTTTCCTATGTTTGTGGGACCTTTCGAGATTGTGGAGATAAAGGGGCCCGTGGCCTATCGACTAGCCTTGCCTGATTCTTTGAGGCGTATGCACGATGTTTTTCATGTATCTGTT
>SNQJ01S0003015.1:117743-145069 GCA_010110895.2 Picea sitchensis
TGTAGGAGAAAAACTAGAAGAACAACAATTCCTAGACCAAGAAAATGAATGCCATGAAAAATTTCAAGAATATGAAGTGAGCAATGATGAAAAAGGACACAAATGGAAAACAGCTAAATAAACCACAAGATTAAATGTGGGTTTATTCAAGACACACTTTTCACTCAGAAATTAAGTCAAAACATGTGAAGAGGGGGGATTTTCTTTGTTCAAGACCACCGAGATTCTCTTCAAAGTTTGCAGACAATCAACTTCCCTCTTTGGAAAATACTAGCAGTAATGTCAAGAAGGGCTTACCAGAATTCAAAGTCATCTAAAGTATAAATGGTTAGACTATAACAAGTACATTACAAATTTCTTCTGCAATCACACTTTGGAATAGGATACTTCCAAAGAAGAGACTATTTGAAAATCGAGGTGTCTAACAATTCTCACTATTAATGCATAGACACTTGATACTGCATGTGTATTTCACCTCCGATTGATACAAACAAAGATAGATAGACACTCTACCCTCATCTCTATCCAGGAAGTTGATCAACGCCTCCGACATCCTCTGCAAGGATCTCATCATACTTACTACATCTCCCACGACAATATTCTCTTGCTCAACATTCGACTCCTCTTCCTGGGGGTTAGAAATTTCGGTTGTGGATGTTATCAGAGGTATCACACCTCCTCCTCCAACACCATTTCGTCTACCTCCCCTGTTTCCTCTAACCATGATTACCTGTAAGATAATTTCATATTTTTATCAGCGATCTAATTCAATCATTTCGTTTAACACAATAGATGGAATAGCGGTTCAATGTCGTAGGGTTGAACCATCTCTAATACCATATGTAAAAACCCCTCAATTACGTCATATAAGTACTTTGATAAATAGTAAGAGATATATATTTATTTATTTTTATTTAAAACAATAAAAATAAATAACATGCTTGAACAATTGGAACGTGATAGTATCATATGTCAACCATACACATTCTATTTGTTTCCTTCCATTTCACAACTAGATTTAGATACTACTCTAAGCATGAAGGATCTGCCGCATCATATGAGATGACATATAGACTACCCACCCAACCGATCCTGCAAGGTTAGGACTTCCAATATAAATAATCAACGCTCAATTCTAGGATTCATCAAATTTATCTTGACCATTTAAGGTCTCAAGAGTGGTGATTGTTCTGAGGAACATGGAAGTATCTAATTCCCTTACCTTTATCTATTCAAAGTTCACTATAAATATCAACATTATTTTCTACAAATTCTTCAATTAACATAGATAATATAGTATTTTAGTCATCACCTCCTAGAACCGGGTATTATATTACAAAATAACTCATCATCTTACTTCTTAAAGGTCAGGAAGAATTTCAATAAAATAATGACAAAAAATTAACAGTAAAACAAAGTCCCTTAGTATCCATTTATAATTTATGATAGTTTCAAATTAATTATGTTTCCCTCAACGTGTGACACCCTACAGGGTACAACCAAGTAGATAGGTAACTGATTCATGACACAAATTAAAAAGGAAAACAACAGAGAAGAACTCTCAGCAAAAGGTAGAAACCATAGGCCTACTCTGTAATTTTATGAACTAGTTGATACTATGAATAAAATAAACCTTTAATCGAAAGAAGGACTCATATAAGAACAAGTTAAAAGTTTTGTAAGAATATCGAGGCTTCTCTTCTAGTAACACAGTGTAACACCTCCAGAGTCAATTCCAGAAGTTCCTAGATGGCTCCTTGAAGGCCCAAGGTTCATAGGATACAGCACCCAAAGTGAACAGAGACCCTCTCAAGTCGACAGAGGTCAAACTTTCGGAAGTACAAGATCAAGAGAGACATTGAGAAAATACACAAGGGAGGCACAAAGTATGCACTCAACAATTAGAATCCAGAGCTCAAGAGGGATGCACTATTGAGCGCAGGAGTTCCTTTAAAGGAAAAGCTACAGAGTGGTAGGGGTGTAGATTTCAAAGGAGGATTCAAGACCATTGAACCAGGAGAAATCTATAGTAGCCGTCAGATATGAGAGTTGCAGAGGAGGGTCGTTAAATCAACATCTAATTAAGTCCCAGCAGTCAGATCTTAGTAAGGGTATATTAGTGATGGGGAGCCATTGCGGGATCAAAGGTTCAAGTTAACTATCGTGCCAGTTTCGATTCTGCAATCCACACGGGTCGTCGATCATATTATAAAAACGGATCAATGGTTGGCATCAGTCCCACTATCAACGAGGAGTTTCGATTGTGGAAATCAGGAGAGGATTTAAACATTGGGCTAGTCAAGACTCTTCAATCCTTCCTAGCCATCTATCTTCACGATCAAAATAATCACGAACATCAAATTAGACCATCAATTAACACTCAATGAGTTGAGTCGAGTTCATATCTCTCATTCATACGAAGGGAGGAAAGAGACCCTTTGGGCTAGTTGACTATGCCCCGAAGCCTGAATCGTGAGGTGGATCTACACTGTAGATTTATGGCGAATGCTAGTCATTGGATCCATAAGAATTCGGTGATTCGGCGAGTTTGATTTTGCAACAGAAAGGGTTGGAAACCCCAAATGTCTGAAGTCTCGGAGTGAAGGAATGTCATAGATCTAATGAATGATCACGGGTCATTGGATCTACAAGCCTACGTTCTTCAGCAGTTCTATAATTCGCTACTCCAGCACAACTAGGGACAGTAAGTTAAGGTGAAGGATCTCCCAGAGTCCCAAATTTTGGAGTAAATCCATGTCGTCCAACGGTGGGTACACATGTCCGTAGATCTGAGTACTCAGAACCCCATTGTCGTAAACTCTATCTCATTTGATGTGTCAATGCCACCTGTCAATTGACTTTAGATGACACATGGCATTCATTTTGGGTACTTTGGATTACATCATTCATGCTAATTTAGGTGACATGTGTCACTCTAATTGTGGTGACATGTCATCAATTGTGACAACATGGCTGCCACGTCACTTCGGAAGGTTGTCACTCTAGGAAAATGGAATCCAGATCAACACAAATCTTTGAAGTGTAAGAGCTCTGAAGTTACTTCTGGCCATAGATCGGAGCAAGGTAAAGGGACCATTGATCTCAGAGTTAATTTGGATTTGGAACTCCGCTAATTTAAGAGGTAAAGTAAAGAAATATGAAGACCCCAAATTTTTGAACTTCTGGAGTAAAGGATATCCATAGATATAGAGAACAAAAAGGACCATATTTATTCAACTCTTAGTCCTTCAAAGCTTTCAACGGTCTGGCAATCTGGAGGAAAGGAGTGATTATTTGCAAAAGGTGATGACTCCTAGAATTCCAAAATTTGGAGTGGACAACAATCATCGATCTAAGGAAAGTGTAAGTCGTCAGATCTTCGATCCCTTCGGTGATTCGAGGATCCGGGTGGGACAGACTCAGGATGTGAAGCGGGAAAAACCCCGAAGGATAGAGTTCCATAGTGGATCTCCACCGTAGAAACTCATGTGAGGAGAAACTCTTCCAACTATTAGATTAGGCTGTTAAAAGTCAATGAACGAGGGTGGTAAGGCAAGGTAACCTACAACTGTCGGTTAACTCAGCTTATGACCAACTTCGTCTAATTAACACTTCGGGGGAAAAGGATTTGAGTTAAGGAAACCTCTGGAACACCGAAGTTCTGGAGCCCCGAATAACACCCTTTTGACCTAGTACTAGGTCCTGGCTCCTGGTCACGTGCTTAACTTTGTTTTAGGAAAGGGTTTACGCACTACAGGTTAAGGGTAAACTCCTGAGACTTTGATAGGCCTCCCTAGTTTCGAAACATTATATTTAACTTCAATATAGCACAAGTGTTCATGATTCAAGTAACTCAGGTTCAACAACAAAATCAATGGGAAAAAACAACATGGTTAACTTTGTAGGATTTCAGATGAAAATTAACTCACGAACTCATGATACAGTCGAAACTACATCCTTATAATTTGACCGGCGAACAAGGCGTCATTAATTTCCTAACATAAATTCAACTAAACTCTGCTCACACATACTTTGGGTATGGATGAAAATACAGACTTTAAGATAGACTAAATACAATAAAATTCAAATTCTATAATGAGGGTCAGGCTGCTCGATTAGAGTATGAAAACATCTAAAATTTTGGAGAGGTTTAAATATAACTATGTAACTATTAAATTCCTGGCAGCAAACACAAAACCCGACACTTGGGCCTTCAAATGATTCTAGAGTGACTCAATCAATCTAATATACTAATACACTTGTAACATAAATGAAACCAAAAAATAAAATACTAGATACCAATGAAACTTCTGTATTGAATATTTCCTTCCATACTTTGCGCTCCTTTCTTTCCTTCGCTTTTTAATCATAGATACTTCACTGGTACCTCCTAGACAATGCTAGTGGTACTCTTCTTCCCCCTTAATCCCCCGAGCCGCAAAGGGGCCAAGCACAAAAACCAGAACACAATAGCTTCCAGACTTGCCTCGCAAGGAAGAGCTTCCACTTTTTTCACAAGATTGGAGTCCCAACTCTCACAAGTAAAAACATAGTCAATCTAAATCTTGGCAGCATAGTAGTGTCTTCCCCAAGGTTCGATGCACTTCCCTTCTACGTCCCTTCGATGCACTCATGTCACAATTTAATTAGTCCCTTTATTTTAAAATTTATGGTGGGATTTAAAAATTTATACTCTATTGTTTAATTAATTATTTTAATCCAACAAGGTCTAATCATTTCAATGTTTTCTAGGCCAACTATGTTTATTGACTCAGGTTTCAATTGTACAATGTGCCCTACAAGATGCATCTCGTGCTCCAAGGGTGTCACTCGCGTTGACTAGTTTTTGGAAGTTTTTCCAACCCCTTGGAGTCAAAACTCCATTCGATCGACCTTGTGAGAGACTAATGGATTCTAAGGAATAAGGACCCCACCTTATTGTGTGCCCTTTAGAAATCCATGTGAGTGACTCTCTCAGTCTTCCCTCATGACATCATGGGCCACCTAACTAGGTAATCATTAACCTACAGTTATGGCCATGATGGGAGTGCTAGTAGGTTGTGACAGGGACGTTGTCACCCCTCTCCCTCAATATATGATTTTCTACACAAGGCCCCTTTACTCCTTCTGCGAGGCTGATTAGAAAGCATTGTTAAGCATGCATTCACTAACAAAACAGTGTCAAAAATCCATATATATAGATAGATAGATAGATAGATAGATATATCATACTAAAATCCATCATACATCATATGTGCATAATAATGAAATAATCAAACAATACAATCAACTCCCTAACTCAATCTAGAGTCCAAGGAGGCCCTTTGATGCCACCGACATCCATAACCTGTCATGTGTCCTCCACATTCAAGACGACTTGTCAAAAGAACATGTCAACACATATACATACATCAATAAAATCAAGCAGCTATAACACCTCAACATCATCATATATAACCCATAATTTGAATGAAATCACAGTTTTCCATACCCGGATCACTTGACAGAAAGTGTCCTCAAAGAATAATTCAATAATAGTATGCTCAGTAGAGTAGAATGTTACAACCAAGAAAATCATTTGCATTGACTGGTGCGTCCACCCACAAATTAATGAAAAATGGATGGATAGGTGGTACATTGTATTTGATAAACCTCCTAGCAATAATATGGAGGTGCCTTTATATTTTTTGCGGAAATTATGGGTTGAATTTATTTTGGGTCAGCATGTCAACTACTTTGACATTGGTGACTTCCAAGGGGGGGGTCGAGGCTCCACACGGGACCAAGAGAATGCTAAGAACAATCCCATGTTAGGTCCTCATCCCCCCAAGTGAAGGCCTGGCCCCCATGACCAACATCCTCCTGTTGCAGAGAGATTTTAGGAGGTACATATTTTTATATCATCATTGAATCAGAGCCTAGTGCAACATGGGATCTTCGTTGCACTATCTTGTTAGGAGGTGTTTGTCGGTGACATTGATAGAGTGGTCGAAGCTTCACCCAATACAAAATATTTCAATGAGGAGAGGGCACATGGACATCGCAGTCGCCCATGTGAACCTCACAAATGCTCAAGTTGTTGGAAGACTTGTTATGGGCCTATTGATGCTAGTGGATAGCGAAGATTCATGAATGAGGTTAGTATCTTAACCATCTCTATGTTCTTTGTCGTTGTATATTTATATAGTATTCTGTGTATTTATATCGATATTTTATTTTATGTTGTTTTGCAGTTGCTACGACTATGGATGCATCAGTGTCTTTCTCCACCATTGATGCAACAGTAGAGGCAACCTTCTCAATCGGTCTACCACAGACATAGGTATGTGTCACATTTCATAAATTCACCATAGTTAGAATGCTCATTTCTAGTTACCATAAAAAAATCATATGGATAAAAAATACATAAATTGTTTCATACACTTATTCAAATTGACTCATTGATTATGAAATATCATCAAAGTCTACATTGTCTTTATATGAATGATTGGATGAATATGTAGATGATCCATACTCTTCTCTATTATCAATGAATCCATCATATGAGTCTACATGCATGGCCAACATTTGAGATTTCAAAATCATTCTATTTTTATGACTAGGTTTAGCAGACTCTTATCTTCTAGTTATTTCTTATGGAAGCAACCTCTTGGTAATCGTTGTGGTCCCGGAGAAAAGATTTCCTCTCTTTGTCAAATTGAAATCATAAACAAGTATGTCAAGATCCTTTATTTTTAAGAGGTCATTGTGATGGCGAGTTGTATTTTAAACCTTTATATTTCTCTTTCTACTGACATGTTTCTCAAACACCATATCTGGCTTGCACCCACCATTTAATGGGTGTGTACCTGTTGCATACCAATGCACTTCAATTGCTATAACATCTCTATTTTATTTATCAATCTTTATAACCTTTCCAGTCCAGAATGGATAACCATGTGGATATTCAAATGTTAAGACTGCAATCATGCTACCCTCCTTAATATCATGTAGTGAACCCCTATAAATGTATTCCATGGCTTCATGTTGTGCACATGCTATTCCAGAACAAATATACATTTCTCTTTCCTTTACTTGTGAAAACTCAATAGAACCTTGAGATTCTTTTTGTTCAACAATGTTTCTTTCCTCGAATTCATTTGGAATATTTTGTGGCCAATGAAATGGAGTCTTCAAAAATGTATCTTCATTTGTTGATCTTGAAATTATGTCACTTTGACCATTAAAAAAAGACTCCCACCAAATAGAATCAACAACATCAAAGTACTCATATGTATCTATAATGGAATTTTTTATTTCCTCGAAGCATTCATAATAATATACATCTCTATTATGCCTCTATGCATTATGGATTTCAGCAACTGATTGTAATAACACTAACTTTGAAGCAAATATTGGACAACTTGGAATGAACTTAAAAAAAGCTAAACCAAATGAAGGCCTCCATTCTACAGTAATTGAATACTTCTTGCCCCATATAAGTGTTTTCCCATCAACATTTTTGAAACAAAATTGTTGTTGGAAGCTAAAGTCATCAATCTGCTCAATACATTTTTCTTCACCATGCTATCCCTGAATAAATCTTTTCATGTCAACAACTTCTTCTGATATGTGAAAAACAAGCTATAAAATGTATCATTTCTTAATACATTCAATTAATTATGGTATGCTTCCAACATTTCCCCCCTTCAATGTTACTAAAAAATGTCTGAACATTTGATCAATATGATCATGAGTGTGTTCAAAAATTGATATATTCAAATCTATAAAAATATAGAAAAAAAGATAATTTTTTCAAATTTTTTCACGTTTTTTTGTTCAATTATGTCCATAAAAATCCTTTATTTGACATGTTATTTTAAGTGGATAGATTCCAAAATATATAATTTTTTTATTATATATGTTTTTAAAATGTATATGTTTTGCTAAATATTTAAAAATAATGTTATTTAGCTACGATTATTTCCTTTGTATTGAAGTAAAGGTAAAAAATGTGTTAAAAAAATATTTTACATTATATTTAAAAAGTATGGCACCATAAATTAATTGAGACACGATTATATTAAAAATATTAATTTCAAAAAAGTAAATGGTATGCAACATTTTCACATTGAAAAAAGCATGAAAAAAATATTAAAAAGATCATTGAAAAAAAAAGTGATTTAGAAAAATTTGAAAATTTTGGATACATTATGGATAATAAGATTTAAAATATCAAAAAACGGTCTAAAAAGGGGACGGGGTGCTAACAGTAGCTTAAATTTTCAAAACGAGGTAAAAAATGTGACCCATAAAAAATGAGAACTGTGTAGAGTTCTCATTAAGTTGGTAACTTTGTTTAAAAATAAAGTTTGTCAATTAATATATAGCAATAATTAAATGAAACTAAATAAACACAAGTTATACATCAACGATTAAATGGAGTTGATAATTAGGCTAAGTGCATTTCTTATGATGACACTTCAGATCTATTACAATAATACTAATATTATTAGTATTATTATTAAAATTGACATTGGCTGGGTGCAATTTCCACAATGAAATGAAATGAAATTCAAGATTCATAAGGAATGTTGACAAATTTAAAATTCATGTAATGAACATTTTCTTCAATTAAAATAAATATCATTAATTTATATGACAAAATGAAGGCATGGGTGACCATGATGCAATTCCAAGTTAATACATTTATGTATGCATTTTTTTTTAACTTAGCGATACAATGGATGTTATGATTTCCATTTCCTTATATATGATTCTTTACCATTGAAAGGTAATAAGCAATATATGTATTTTTCTATGTAACATATCCTAGAGGAAACCTCTCAAGAACTTCTCTTAATTTTGAGGATGGTATCTAGGGCCTATATTCTTCAAGGTGCAAGGCTAGGTTGATAACTCATGAATAGTCATATATATCTTATCAACAATCAAATCACTAAGAGAAAACATGTAACAAAGTGGAATTCAAACTCGGATGGTGTGGGTAACAAATTTTCCTCATAACAATTTGAGCTACACCCAATTGACATACACAATATATGTATATAGATATACAAGTGACGCTTAGCTCATGAGTCACCCAAGGTCCACTTATATGATTTAATATATATATATATATATATATATATATATATATATATATATATATATATGTATATATATATATGCTATATATATATATATATATATATATATATATATATATATATATATATATATATGTTATGAATACTTTTATGTTATGAATTATAGTGGGGTTTATGAAAAATACAATAATGAGAATTTATTATAGTGGGGTTTATGAAAAATACAATAATGAGAAATTTAATTGTAGAATTATGCTTGATATTAAATAATTTGGGTAATTATTCTGAAATGCTTTATTTAATGGTATTTGTGACTATAGAAACATAGTTCTTATTGAGGGCTCCAATGAAAGCAATCTACGTGACAATGAAAAGATTTACATAATTACAAAGGCTTATAACTATTAATACATGAATTGCAAGTACTTCTTGATGATGTGTTTCCCGTTTTGATACATCTTGATGATGTGTTTCCCATTTTGATACATGATAACTATAATTGAAAATCAAGTGCAAAATCTAGTTTTGAATGTGTCAATACCATATTTCAAAATTGCAAAATTAGCTTATAAAAGTGTTAATATTGGATTCCAAAAGTGCAAAATCATATTATAAAAGTGACAATATCATATTCAAAAAGTGCAAAATCAGATTTTGAAAATTAATATATCACTTATCCAATTTTGAAATTTTGTAATCCTATATTGGTACATTCAAAACTATATTTTTCACTTTAAAACCCCCAACAATAGACTTTGCAAAGGTTGTTTTTGGATTGTCTCTAAGGGGGATTAGGCAAGAATATCTCCAAATTTAATGAAATCAGGTTATATATATATAGGACCTTATATATGTTTCGCATATTGCATATGCATATTCATGTTGGAACACTTACTTATATTCAGAGTGGGGTGAATCAATATAGGACTATTTTTACTCTTCTTACAATATTTATCAATTTATTATTTCACTACTCATAAAACATTAATGATAAATTCACATTCAAACATATAATCCACAATACATAGATACATAATGTGGAAACCCAAATGGGAGAAAACCACAAAAATTTTATTTATAATATCTTGTATGCACCAACCTACTTTTACAATGCTTGTAGGCACCAACCTATAAGAGACATCAATCTCCTCTCTTGAGCACTAACTCAAAAATAATTTTTGCAAGAACCAACCTACATGAGACACCAATCCCCTTGACTTTGCACCAACTTAATTATAATTTATGTAGGCACCAACCAGCAGAAGACACCAATCCCCTTGACTGAGCACTGAATCGGTTCTCCTTGTAGGAACCAACCTACAACTACTATATTCAAGGGAACTAACCTGCAAGAGACATCAATCCCCTTAGCTAAGAACTAACTCAAACCTGCTTGTAAATACCAATTTACTAAAACTTCAATATCCTCGAGTTGTTGACAATATCAGACTATCTCTTGCCTTCAAGATTTCACCTGCACAAATATATTGCTCTGTCTCTTTTATCACAGTTCTTGATCTGCATAGTTCCAAAAATTCCTTTGTCCTTGCACCTCCCAACAACCCTTAGATAATATCATTATCATCCTTTCATTGTGTAGGTATCCTCAAACCTCCAAGCCTTGGAGCTTCTCTTGCACGATCCTTACTTATACCTTCCTTGTTCCATCACTTATTACTTTTTCACAAACTTGAACTGGATTCCAACATATTTATTTATACACTCTATACCTCCATGAATTTGTCCACACAAAAACGTATGTCCATGGAGTGAGCTCCATATCTCCTCAAAACTAGGATGAGACATTTCTCAGAAACGATCCTTCAATTACCTTTCATCACACGACATCTGCTTCTATGAACATAGAATGAACCATGATGATCAGAAGCCGTCAGATCTCACTAGGATTCAATATCCATCGTTAATTTATTTCATTGTCCACCAAAACACACAATATACCCTCAACACTCAACATTCATCCAATCTATTCTTGATTTGATCTCAACCATTGATCTTATTTAGCATATCGATACCACGTGTAACCACACTGCACAACCACCATTCGATATTGACCTATGTTCAATCACAACCGTCAATTTATTTACTGGCCACCAAAATACATGACATATCCTTAACACAGAGCAGTCGTCATATCTAGACCTTGATCAGATCTAAATCGTTGATCTCATTCCTTGTCCATCAAACACTCCATGCAACCATAATGCACATCATACATCCAATCTTATCTTGATTAGATCTCATTCTTCGATCTATTATTCTTTAGCATATCAGGACCACCTAGTCTTGAACATATGTTCATTTTCTAATTAGATCTTAGATTGATATCGATCATTGATCTATGTTGATGAATTCACTACAGGTCTAGGGCATATATCTTCTTCATTTTAAAAAATTTCAACCTCCAAATTAGACCATCAAGTTTCGTCACACTCACTTTGCATATATACTTAGAATATTTTCAATCCTATCTCTATGGGTCTGAGACATGTTTTTCCAACCTTCTGCACCCACCAGAATGCACCTTTGAGGTCCACTGCACTCACTTTACACCCATTCTTAGATTCATTTCCAACCATTTCTCTGAGGGTCTACAAGACATTATGAGTTTTTTTATCTCCCATCCTATGATCCATCTGATCTATGACAAGTGGAAACTCATGTGCCATTGGATCTCTCACCTTCTGGACCTTCTTATCTATGACAAGTGGCGAGCTCCTAAGACGTTGGATATTTCACTCTCTAGGTCATCCAATCTATTCTTAACACTCCCTCAATTTTTGAACTCATGTCGCAGGTCTATGATACGTCTCCATTATTATCTTCCTAATGACCCTAACCATCAAACTGATCCTCTACACTTAGCCAATTTTTTTGATATCCTACTGTGGGTTCGCACTCATTTCTTTGCATGCTCCTCATTCGCCTTCATGCTCATTATCTCCTCTTCATTTTAACACTTAGTCAATTTTCAATTTATTACCACGGGTGGTGGATCTATGACACTTTCCTCATTCTTCATATACATCTGACCAATTTTTGGTACTTATCCATTTCTCAAGATATCACCGCGTGTTCGTAGGTCCACAGGTTTGAGCTCATTTCTTGACATATTCTCAATTCTCCACTGTGCTCACTATCTTCATGATGTTTTGATACTTAGTCTCTTTCGAGAGAATTGTGTTCATGTTGCAGGTGAGGTGGAAGCCATGCATACATATTGTTCTATATTGGATGATTTGGCATCAACATGTGTTCTGACACATGGTATTGTATGTGGTGTCTATATATCTATTTTCTATAGCACATATGTAGAATCACTTTGACGTGGAATTTGTCTTATTGGAAACGTGGAACTAATGAGGTTTATATCATGGCATTGACATGGCTGAGTTGGCCCACTGAGTATTGGACCCTAGTTCTTTGATATTGGTCATTGATCTTATAGAATCAATAGTTAGGATTTAACCGTCTCTAGTTCCACTATTCTCCACACCAAAAGGTAAATATGCACATAGAGTTTCGTGACTTTTCCATTTTCATTCAAACCATGTAATACTATTTTTTCATTATAAACCCTTTGGACTCGGTTTTCCCAACAAATGTGGGATATATCATTATGTGTAAATATTATGTTTCACCTTCAAATTGTTATTACTTTATTTTCTACCTCCTTGATCTTGTTTTCTCATACCTCTTGTATAGATAGGACATCGAATATGAATAATCATTTTATCATACCATAGGAGTGAAAACATTGTTGTCTTTTATTCTTCTATGTCAGATATCATTCCTCGATTTATTTCATTCACACAGAGATCTCGTTCCTCGATTTCTTGTTGCTTCTCGATCACGTCCAGATGTCATTCTTCTTTAAACATAGAGGCTTATCATCACATAGTTTTTCATAGGGACACACTAAACTTTATTTTTCTATCCATGGATTCGTCTTACTGGTTCTGTTTCGATCCTTAGACCTGTCATTTGCAAGGCCATTCCATTCATCTTGTATTCATTAACATAGAACCACATAGGAATATTCTTGATCTCCTCTTTGATTGTAGCAATTAAAGACTTGGATGCTTCCCTACATGCACATAGAGTATATATGCCTGACAGAGTATCCATGAAATCATTTTACATCAATGACAACAAAATTTCCAACAAACTCCCACTTTTTCATTGATGGAAACACTTAATAATATTAATGCTTCTTAGTGATCCTTTTGAATTCTTACTACATGTATTTCTTTCTTCAAATCTCTCCCTTTGTTTGTACTCTCCCCCTTTGATATCAATGGCAAATTTTTTTCTCCCCCCATCACTTTACTTTTTATTTGTTTCTCTGCGACTAGCACCCAACTGATTCCCTTTTTGTATCTCCCCTTGAGTTGGTGCTCCTCTTGTAGTGCTTTAGTGAGTGGATGGTTTAGGGACCACACCCAATTTATGTCTAAGATACTTGAATTATTCTCTATGAAGTGATTTAGTAAATCTATCAACAACTTGTTTGTTTGTGCCAATATATTCCATATTGACATTTTTTTTGTGTGAATTGTCAATTAAGAGATGATACTTGATTGGAATGTGATTTTTCTTCGAATGAATGATAAAATTCTTGGAGATATTTATTGCACTATTATTTTCACACAGTATTGATATTGGTTGATTATACTCTACCTAAATATATTTCAGTGTTTGTTTCATCCAGAGCACTTGTTTACAACGATTTGTTGTTGCAATGTATTTCACTTCTATTATGGATAAGGAAATTTATTATTTCTTCTTACTGAACCAAGACATTAGATTGTTTCTCAGAAAGAACGATCCACCACTGGTTCTTTTCCTATCATCCACACTACCTTCCCAATATGCATTTGTGTAACATTTCAAAGTAAATTATTTTCCCATTGGATACCATAAACCAAAGTCCAACGTTCCTTTCAAATATATGAATATTATTTTTACTTACAGTACATGTGTTTCCTTTGGTGATTCTTGAATATTCCAACTATCCCTACTACTTGCATAATGTATGGACTTGAAGTTGTTACATACATGTAACTTCCTATCATTGATCTGAACATGATTTGATTTTCTTCCTTTGATTCATATTCGTTTCTTAACGTACAGCCAGTGACCATGGGTGTGCTGACAGGTTTACAGTCTTCCATTCCAAACTTCTTCAACATATATTTTATATATTTGGTCTGACAAATGAATATTCCTTTGTTGGTTGGAGTAATCTGCAGTCCTAAAAATAATATCATTTCTCAAAGAATGGACATATCAAATTATTTTTTCATTTCTTCTACAAACTTATGGCTCATCTTATCATCATTACTTCCAAAAATGATAGCATCCACATAAACTAAAATTATTAACATCTATGCATTGTCTATTTTGATGTACATATTACTATATGTTGTTCTTGTTTTAAAACCTTGTTGCTACAAGTAATTGTCAAGTCTTAAATATCATGCTCTGGGAACTTACTTTAATCCATAAAGTTATTTCTTCAATCTGCAAACACAATTTTCATTTTCTAATAATAAGAATCATTCTGGTTGTTCAATGTATACTTCTTATTCTAAATATATGTCCAAGAATATTGACTTGGCATCCATTTGATACACCTTAACATACTTGAAACTTGCAAATTCCAAAAACATTCTAATGGCCTCTAGTCTTGCAACAGGAGCAAAGGTTTCTTCAGAGTCAATACCTTCTCTGTGAGCATACCCTTTATAGACCAATCTTGCTCTATTTATTACTACTTTTCCATATTTATTTGACTTGTTTCTGAATACCCACTTTGTGTTAATCACATTCTTATCTTTGGCTCTTGGGACAAGTTCCCATGTCTTATTTTTCTCAATTTGTTTTAACTCTTCTTTGATAGTATTTATCCAATGTTGATCATTACTAGCTTCTACAAAGCATTTCGGCTCTATTTTGGACAATAAAGAAAGATTCATTTGTTCAAAACTTCTTGTTAGTTTTCTCTTAGTCTGAGTCCCAACATGTTTATCACAGAGAATTAAGTTTTCTGGATGATTTTTCTATACAAACCTTGATGGTGTTTGTGTATCTTTGCATTTTTTTTCTTCTTATTCTTCTTCATTTTCTTGTTTTTCTTCTTCATATTATTTTTCCTTCTCTTTGTTGTAATCCATTTATTATTCTTCCAGTTGGTTACCATGTGGTCTTCCTTCATCTACTCTAACATTTATTTTCTCAAAAACATTATGTAGTATTTCATTGTAACATCTATGGGCTTTGCTTCTTAAGGAATAACCAAGAAAAAATCCTACATCTTTTCTTGAGTCATTTTTTCCTAGATTCGCATCATATCGTTTAATGTAACACTTGCTTCCAAATATTATAAAGTGTTTGACATATGTTGGTCAACCTTTCCATAATTCATAGGGTGTCTTGTCATTGTTGACTCTAATTTTCCCTCTGTTTAGAATGTAAACAAAAGTATAGATTGCTTCTCTCCAAAAATCGTTTGATAATCTTGGTTCATTTAACATTGTTCTAGTAATCTCTTGTACATGTTTGTTTTTATTTTTAACTACTCCATTTTTTTGAGTTCTTTCAACTACACACTATCTTCTTATTCCATGTGTTTCACATAATTCTTCAAACTCATTGGATGTGAATTCACCTCCAATATCTAATCTTAAGCATTTTATTTTCATATCTATCTCATTATCAACTAAATATTTGAATGTTTAAATTTTTCAAATTCCTTAGATTTGTTTTTGAGAAATGTAACCCAAGTCATTCTTGTATAATCATCAATGAGTAACATAAAGTGTCTTTCTCCTTGCGATATTTTTTTTCTTGTCGGTACACAGAGATTTGTATGAACAATTTCCAATGGCTTCAATGTTTCATATTCCTTTGTATTGAATCTCACCCTTGACTGTTTTCCATGATGGAAATTCTTATAGACTATGTTTGAAGGTTTTTTTATCTTTGGCATATCTCTTACTGCATGATTGATATTTATTTTTACCAAGTTGCCAAAGTTCATATGGCCCATTCTTTTATGTCACGTCCAACTTTCATCTCTCTACCCCATAAAGCATTTTTCTCCATTGATTTCATCAACAATATATACATTGTTTGGAGTTATGATATATTTTGTAACCATCTTGTCTAAAGTTTCTTTTATGATCTCACATTCTCAGGAGTTAAAAGTAAGATTTTTTCCTTAATCACACATCTGGCTTACACTGAGAATATTAATGTTTCAATTTTTCAATGCACATGACCTTTTCAACCTTAGCTCTTCCATTTCCAAAACTGAGAGTGCCTTTTCCAACTATCTTTGAACTGGCATTGTCTCCAAAGGTGAAACTGCCTTTGTTATTATTCAGGATGATAAACTTTGTTCGATCTCCTATCATGTGACTAGAGCATCCATTGTTAATTACCCACTTGTCATTATTATTTTTTGCTCAAAGTGTAGCTTGAACACACATGGATTTTTCATTCTTGTGTTCCCTTTGTTCTTGATTTATTTTCATGATTGTCGGAACTTCCTCTTTCTGGTCCTTTCTGAAATCACTTCTACAGAATATTTCTGTGTGCCCAAAATTATTGCAGTTATAACATATGATGTTATAGTTCAGCAAAGGGGAAAATTAATTGTATTTCCTCCTTGAGAATTCATGGGTATCTCTGTTGTTTTTTCTCATATAATTGTCTCTTACATTTTTTCTACAATATATTTCTTTATGACCAAAACCATTGCAAGAGTAACAATAGCCAAATAAAGAGTTTTGGTACCTGATTGTGTGACTACATATTGAAGGGAGAGTCTTCCTTTTGTCCTTCTTTGGAACATATTGATCTTCCTTCCTGTTGTCTTCATCCTTGATAGAATTATTGGTTATATCAAGATAACTCTTCATCTTTTCTTCACTTTATTGTTTTGAGGAGGTTGAGGCTTCTTCATTAGCAACTTTCTTCTTTTCATTGTACCCAAGACCAGTCATGTCAAATGGTTATATTTTCCCATTTAAGATTTCATTCAAGGTTGTAGATCTCTTTTCAAATTTCATGTTGGTCTGTGATCTTTCCAACTCCTTTTGTAGATAAACTATTCCACATTCTAGATCGCTGCAAATTTCTTCTTTTTCTTTTAGTTGGGATTTTAAGAGTTCTTCAATTTTCTTTCCCTCTTCTACTTGAACCTTTAGGATAATCATTGTCTTGTTTGTTTCTTCAAGATCATGTTCCTCCTCATTATATTTTTGCAATTCATTTTTCTTCTTTCTATTCTTTTCTTTGAGTCTATCTATTTATTCTAAGGCACTAATGAGTTATGCTTCAAGGTTTACTTCTCCATGAAATTTAGGATTATCTTCTTTTGTTGAATTTGTGTCTCCATTTTCTAGGACATTTCTCTGTTTTTATAGACCCATAAAGATATATTTTTATGTTTCAATGCCCCTTTCATCTCAAGAGTTTTTTTCTTCATTGGTATATAGATTCTTCTTTCTTCTGTAGAACTTTCTTTTCTTTTCAGTTTTTCCCTTCCTATATCTTTTGAGGCTAGAATGTTCATCATTATTTTTATTATGTTAACGGAATTTGAAAGGAAAGTGTCCTACTTTTCCACAATTAAAACATATAAATGGAATCTTACCTTTGTGTTTTCTGGATCCTCTTTCGAGCTTCCTGAAAAAGTTGGCTTCTTCCTCATCTAATTCATTGTCTGAGATGTCACTCACCTTGTATTATTCAATAGTTGTCTTCTTTGATGACTTGGAGGCTACTTCCTTCTTTGTTGGCTTCTCCTATTCTATACTCATTTCATATGCAATGAGGATTCTGTGCAACTCATCCATTATCGACGTTCTTAGGTCCTTTAATTCTTCAATGGAAGATATTGTGGGACTGAATATTGAGGGGAGTGTTCTAAGAACTTTTTTCATAATGAAGAGTTCATAAATATCTTCACCCGATCCTCTGATAGTGTTGACAATTTCATCAACACAAATAAAATAGGATGCAATATTATCCTCTCCCTTCATCTTGAGAGTATCAAATTGTCCTCTATGGATTTGTAACTTTTCCTTCTTGAACTTGTCATCTCCTTCATAAATTTTCTATAATTTGTCCCATATCTCTTTTTCTAATGAAAATTCATGACTTTGGAAAACATTGATCTTGCCAGACCACACAGAATTACATTCTTAGATTTAGAGTTGTTGCCACTGATTCTTATAGAAATTAGAAGTACATGTGGGATTGATGGACCCATGTTATCACATTCAGTTGCACTCCATACTTCAAATCCAAGAGACATCAGATAGGTTTTCATTCTTATCCTCCATAATGCATAATCTAATCCATTGAATAATGGAGTTTTTTTTGTATAAAAAACTTCCTTATCCATGTGTGTTGCAAGGATTCACCTTCTAGTGGTTAGACTAGTTCTAAAGGAACTTTCTTTGATACCAATTGTTGGAACACTTACTTATACTAAGAGGGGGGGTGAATCAATATAGGAATATTTTTACTCTTCTTACAATCTTTATAAATTTCTTATTTCACTAGTCATAAACAGTTAATGGGAAATGAGCGTTCAAACATATAATCCACAGTACATAGAGATTTAACATGGAAATCCAAATGGGAGAAAACCATGAAAATTTCCTTGTAATATCTTGTGGGCACCAACCTACAGGAAACACCAATATCCTCCCCTAAGAACCAATTCAAAAATAATGTTTGCAGGTACCAATCTACAGGAGACACCAATCCCCTTGACTGAGTACCAACTTAGTTATGATGTTTGAAAGAACCAACCTATAGGAGACACTAATCCCCTTTACAGAGAACCAAATTAGTTCTTCATGTAGGAACCAACCTATAGCTACTATATTCGTAGGAAAAATCTTGTAGGATGCATTGATCCCCTTAGTTGAGCAACAAATCATCAATGTTTGTAAATACCAATTTACTAAAATATAAATCTCCTCGAGCCATTGACAATACCAGTCTATCTCTTTCCTTCAAGCTTTCACCTACAACAATATGATTCTTTATCAATTTTATCATAGTTTTGGATCTGCATAGTTCCATAAATTTCGTTGTCCTTGCACCTCCCAACATCCCTTATATGATATCATTATCATCCTTTCATTATGAAGGTATCCTCTGACCTCCAAGCCTCAGATCTTCTCTTTCATGACCCTTACTTTCGCCTTCACTCTTCAATCACTTTCTCACAAACTTGAACTGGATTCCAACATAGTTATTTATACACTCTATACCTCCATGAATTTGTCCACATACAAAAGTATGTCCATGGAGTCAGCTCCATATCTCCTCAAAACCAAGTTGGGACATTTCTTAGAAACCAACCTTCAATTACCTTTCATCGCATGCCATCTACTTCTCTCAACAGAGAATGAACCATGACGCTCAGTAGCCGTGAGATATCACCGAGGTTCAATATCCACCGTTGAATTAATTCATTGTCCACCAAAACACATAATTCTTCCTCGACGCTCAGAATTCATCCAATTTATCATTGATTTTATCTTTATCGTTGATCTTCTTTATCATATCGTGACCACATGTAACCACACTGCAAAATCATCATTCGATATGGACCTTTGTTAAATCACAAACGTTGATTTAATTATTGGTCACCAAAATACATGACATATAATTGACATAGAGTAGTCATCTGATATGGACCTTGATTAGATATTAATCGTTGATATCGTTCCTTTTCCACAAAACACTCCATGCAACCATAATGCACAACAGTGATCCGATATTATCTTGATTAGATATCAGTCATCGATCTATTCTCCTTTAGCTTATCATGACCACATGGTCTTTATCATACGATCACCATCTGATTATATCTTGGATTGATATCAGTCGTTGATCTTTATCGATGCATTCACTGTGGGACTAGGGCATAGCTATTCTTCATTTTAAACTTCGGTGAACTCTAATTTACAACCTAAAGTTACACCACACTCAATTTTCACCTATACTTAGAATCTTTTCAATCCTTTCTCTGTGGGTTTGAGACACTTTTTTCCAACCTTCTGTGCCCACCAAAATGCACCTTTATGTTCCACCGCACTGCCTTTACACCCTTTATTAGATTCATTTACAACCATTTCTTTGTGGGTCTACAAGAAATTATGGGTCATTGGATCTCTCATCCTCTGAGTCATTTGATCTATGGAAAGTGAAAACTCATGGGCCATCATACTCTCACTTTATGGATCGTCTAATCTGTGACAAGTGGAAACCTCTTGGGTCATTGGATCTTTCACTCTCTGGGCCATATAATTTGTTCTTGACACTTAGTTGAGTGTCGTGGGTCTGTGGTACATATTTTTTCTTCTCTTATTCATGACCTCATCCATCTAACCGATACTCGACACTTAGTCAATTTTTCAATATCGTATTGCAGGTATGTGGGTTCACACCCCTTTCTTCTCATGATCTCAATTCTCCGTCATTCTCATTATCTCCACTTCATTTTGACATTTAGCCAATTTTCAAGTTATTACTACAGGCGATGGGTCTACGACATTTGTATGACTCTTCACGTCCATCCGACCAATTTTTGGTACTTGTCCATTTCTCAAGATCTCACTGCAGATTTGTGGGTCTGCAGGTTTGAGCTCAGTTATTCACATATTCTCGATTCTATGTCATGCTCACTATATCCGTTATGCTTTGATACTAAGTCATTTTCAAGATCTTTGTGTTCATGTTGTAGGTGAGGTGGATTCCATGTGGAAATGTTCTTTTGTACTGGGTGATATGGAATCGACACATGTCCTGACATGTGGTACTGTATGTGGCTTCTGCAGCGTTGTCTATTACAGCATTGATGTGGACTCCCTCTGATGTGGCATTTGTATGACTAGATACATGGCATTGATGAGGTTGATATCATGGCACTGACATTGTTGAGTTGGCCCACCGAGTATCAAACCCCAATTCATTGATCTTGGTTGTTGAACTTAGAGAAACAATGGTTAGGATTTAACTATTTCTAGTTCCACTGTTATCCACACCAAAATGTAAATTTGCACACAGAGTTATGTGACTTTCTCATTTTCATTCAAACAGTGTAATACTACTTTTTCATTATAAACCCTTTGGAATCGATTTTCCCAATGGATGTGGGACATATCATTATGCGGAGATATTATATTGCACCCTCAGATTCTTATTATTGGTTTTACTTCCTCATCGATCCTTTTTTCTCATACCTCTTCTACAGATAAGACATTGAACATGGATAATAATTTTCTCAAACCACGGGCAGGAAAACATTGTTGGATTTCATTCTTCTCTATCAGATCTCGTTCCTCGATTTCTTTCATTCACATAGATATCGTGTTCCTTGATTTCTTGTTGATCCTTGATCACATCTAGATTCCATTATTCTTTAAATATAGAGGCTTATTATCACATAGTGCCTCGCAGGGACACTAAAATTTCTCTTTATGTCTATGGATTTGTATTACTAGTTTTGGTTTGATCCTTGGACCTATCATTTGGAGGGTCATTTCGTTCATTTTGTCTTCATTCATACAAAACCACGTAAGATGCTTCTTGATCTCCTCCTTGACTATAGCGATTAACAATTGGAATGCTTCCCTTTATGCACATAGAGTAGATATTTCTCACAAAGTCTCCATAACATCTGTTGACATCAATGACAACACAATTTCCTAAACTTCTAACCCATGGGTCATATGTAAATATTCACACACATATAGATATTTTAAAACATTGGAGAATAACAATTAAATAATAAAAAGGAAATTAAAGAAAACAATTATGACTAAATATCAGTAATACTTTACAATTAAATATAGGGAATCACAATTGAAATCATGAATAATGTAACAAACCTATTATGAAGTAGATTGAATTGTAATTATAAACCATACAAATAATGATTTTTCAACAATACTTACAACTAAATGTAATAGGGAATCGCAATGAAATAGAAATCATGAGTAATGTAACAAACCTAATATGAGCATTGAATTTCAATCACAAACGATACAAATAATGATTTACAACTAAATATAGAGAATCACAATTGAAATTATGAATAATGTAACAACCCTAATATGAAGTACACTAAATTGTAATAATAAACCATACAAATAATGATTTTTCAACAATACTTTACAACTAAATGTAATAGGGAATCACACTGAAATAAAAATCATGAGTAATGTAACAAACCTAATATGAGCATTGAATTTCAATTATAAACTATATAAATAATGATTTGAATGGCATAAACCACACAATATTGTGTGACCAAGAAAATATATAACACTTGCTACCTACACACCCCATACCATACTTGTCACTCGATTGCCATATCTAAATGGAAAAAAAAAACTTGAAGGTTTCCATTTCAACTAGCTAGTGTAGATTGAGAATTCTAATAGAAGTTCATTATTGAGAGTTTCCTTCTATAGTGGATGCATCTTATAGTTTCAACTTGTTGGTGCGGATTGAGGGCTCGAGGTGGGGGTTCCATGATATCCATCACCGCATGGAATTTAATATAATTATATTATGGATATTTTCCTTCTATTCAAGACATGGAGGAATCTTGTTTTCTTTGTGGGGTTCAAAGGTTAGAAGACTTGGGAAACAATTCAAGGTGTTTTTTTTTGGAAGAAAGGGAGAGGGTGACTGGGGAAAACTTGGTCATGGTTCGTCGTTCTAGTTTGGGCTACACATAGAGGTATAGGTTCTTATTATCTACATAGTTTCTTAGGAATACCTTCATGTAGGCAAGATTTCTCATAGACAGGGGAAAATGGCAATATTTCCCTATGAAAATTTAATATGATCTATTCCTCTTATAGATTCGGTACCAAGTTTTTTTTTTTTTTTTTTTACCAAAGTCTTTTTTATTATTATTATTGATGAGAGTTGTTAATTTTTTTTAATTTATGAAAACATAATTTCAGTCCTCGATTTCCTTCTCTTTTCCTTCTCTTTTGTACATATTTTCCTTGTATTCTTGTGTCTTATGGAATTGCTATTAATATTTCACTATATTATTCTATGCCATCCGAGAGATTGGTTTTTAATAATATAGATTTTAATCATCCCATAAGTTCTACATTATAAGCAATTTAAGAAATAACCAAATCATTATTAATTATATATTTAAGTAAATTAAGAACTAAATCAAATTTTTATTTTTTTAATTATGATATCTTTTAATAAAGAATTAAGGTTTCAACATTTTGTATACATTTATATTTTGATAATATAATATGCAAATCAATGTAATCTTGCTACATCTTGAAATGGATATAAAAAATGTAATATTTTCATTGTACTTGAATATATCAAGTGATGAAAGCATCCATCAATCTTTGATTCGTGTTTCATGTTGACATGTTGCTTAAGAGGGTTAGGGATTCAATTATATTAATATTTTTAATGTATGCCTTATCTATGGATTTTTTTTTGTAATTATGTTCATTTCCAAAAAAAACATTGTTTTTAATTTCCTTTTTTAGTTTTATATTACCATATTAGAACTATTTTAAAGTTTCTAAATATATCTTAGACTCAAAATTATTGGTTATATTTGTAACTTATCTTATTCATTGTATTTCTTTGCAAAATTAAAATGAAATTAAACTAACAAAATATGAATCTTCACAATTCAAAGAAATAAAAGAGTTATGAATACTTTTAATTAGCGCATATAATAGTCAATTACTAACTCTATACTAAAGTAATTCAAGGAAAATAAATCAATATTTGCAATTTATAACCCTATTCCTAAGATAATGAATTAATAACAATAATAACAATAAATGGAAATCGAGGGAAACTATGAAATAAGAAAATATGGTTAGAATGCAATACTAATAGTATGTTATTGTGTTAGTAAATAAATATCATTTAATACTATGACATTCATTTAGTAAATAAAATTTGTCATTCTCATTTTCAATCTCCACTTTAAAGTACATTGATATCTTAGGTTTTTAGGTGAAACCATTATAAACAATGGTTTCATTGATCCTTCAACCTCCCCAAATGATCCTAGTTGTAGAAATCTCAATGATCTAATAACACTTTTTAATAACCTGTCAGGTTGTTACCTTAACTACAATGGTTTTCCCTTTAAAACTATATATATTAATGTAAACTAAATCTAAATCTCTCAAAGTACATTTGTAAAATTCACCTCAATTATGAAATATAAGAGGCATGCCATAATCTTATATAACATATATAATTGTGCAATCAAATAAATATAACTAACATACATAATTAAAACATAATAGAAAGTAGTTGTAATGTGTATTTCTCTAAAGTCCCTATGTTGATCCAATAGTGCTATAGATCCCATGAACCAATCGTCAAACAACATGGGAGAAATTGCACCCAAGGATCAATTGTCCACCCAACGAATGAAACTGCCTTCCCAAGTGTTTCCCCCAAATCAAGGCTCAAGCTCAATGAGTTGAGGAAGCTTAGGGATAAAAGAAAATCTACATGTGGATAACTCATTCCCATATGTAGTAGGGATATGAGGTATACAAATATTATTACCACTATGGCTCGTAGTGCATACTCCTAGTTCCTCAAGCAACATACTCAACAGTGTACTTATATTCAAGCATCTCACACAATTCCCAAAGGATTATCATCGATCAAATTTCTAGCTAATCAAACTTAGTGTGACATAGATGTTCATAGTTTACAACACTCTAAAAACATCATAAGTATGGTGTGAAAGGGTCTCACTACCACACTTTCCCATGGAAATTGTAACCACAATGATAGTGGAACCCCTTTACAAGGATCTTACTACCACCCTCACCCATGGTGGCCACAACCACACTTGATAGTGGTGTCTCAAGGGCCCAAAAGAATAATAGTTGGGCACAATCGAAGTATAAGTACCGATGGTTGCTCAAGTACAGGACTAGCTTGTTGACGCTTAAAAGCACAACATTGGATACCATGCTCGCAAATGATTTCGAAGATTTATTATTTAATAATATTAATAATATAATAGTAGGTGGACCCCTTGTTTGAATTATGGCACTATGATGGAGAAAAGGCACTTATGTTTTGTTTTCCTATGTACTGGTTGCAACACAAATTCTACAGCTCATTTTCTTCAAATCATGGTTAAAATGCTTATGATAAGATGTTGTGGGCAAGGTGATTAAAACAAGGAACAATGTGGTCTTGATTATCTCTTCTGAAATATGATTATGTTGCCTTTTAGATGAAATAATTACACTCCGGTTTCAATTTTGATATTGTATATTGTTCGTAGAAAAGTTAGGTGATCACTTCAACCCTTGCTACTATTGATATGCACATTGGTTTAAATTGCAAATTGGTTATGTTCCTAGAAAGTTTTCATATGATAAATATGGATAGTGGCAAGGGGTGGCGCACTTTGCAAATTGGAATATCGTGCACTTTGCAAATTATAACATGGCCACATTTGGAATATTTCCTTTGTATTGATGGTTTTGAATGTTAATGGTGTGGTGAGCTAGCTAGTGGTCTTGGATCATACTAAGCCATGAATGAAAATCTAAAGGAAGAAACGATGTGCAGTAAATGCACATGTGAGTTGGCTAGTGGGCTTGGATCGTACTAAGCCATGAAAGAAAATCTGAAGGAAGAAGCGATGTGCAGTAAATGCACATCACTCAAACTCACCTCGAGCCTGCCACCATAGTCACTCTTGCATTTTTCTCTGATAGTTGTTGTTGCTTCTCTTTGCTCGGTCGTGGAGGAGGTATACAACCTGGTCATTTCTCCCTAAGCAATATTTTGCACAGGTATGGAGTTTTCTTGCTTTCCCATCCATGAGCATTCGCTCTGCACTTTAAATCAATAGTTGGTTATTGTTTTCTCACATCCTGTATATTTCCAAAGCTGTTATGAAATATTTTGGACTGTGTGTTGGTTATTTGCAAGGTTTTTCTTTCCTGTGGTGGTTGTATTTGAGCCATGGTGTTGAAAGAATGGTGTGGTGTCTTTCACTGTGTATGATTGTTCACGTTTCTTTGTTATGGAAAAGAATTAAGTTTGGAACCTCGGGCCTGCCCTACCTCTGGTTCGTTGTTTTGGGTTTCTCCTTATTCGTGAATCCTCACCGCTTCCTCTCTGTGGGTTATTTGTACACCCCATCGGCCTTTTGAGTTATGGTTTCGTGGTTAATGTAATTGCACCTTGGTCACTTCTCTGTGAATGTTTAAGTGAAATATCATGAAGGACTAAACCTTTCATGCCTTGTCACTACTACATATTATAAAAATTCCGACGTTTTATTTGCGGTGTTATGGACAAAATTGTCCATATTGTCGCAAAATAGAGGAAATTTAAAAAAAAAAAAATCATGTTGCCCAATAACGTCGCTCTTGCCACGTTAACGTCAGTCTTGCCACGTTAACGTCGCTCTTGCCACGTTTTCCACTAGAACGTCTCTCTTGCCACGTTTTTCACTGGAACGTCTCTCTTGCCACATTTGTGAAGTTGTATGTCGCAATTGCCACGTTAACGTCGGTCTTGCCACGTTAACGTCGCTCTTGCCATGTTTTCCACTAGAACGTCTCTCTTGCCACGTTTTCCACTGGAACGTCTCTCTTGCCATGTTTGTGAAGTTGTATGTCGCAATTGCCACGTTAACGTCGGTCTTGCCACGTTAACGTCGCTCTTGCCACGTTTTCCACTGGAACTTCTCTCTTGCCACGTTTGTGAAAATGTATGTCGCAATTGCGACATTTTCGAAACTAGGTTTTCCCCTCCAACGGTCACCTTAGTATGTTCACCAAGTCAAAATACCAACGGTCACTTAGGACTTTTTTACGTTGGAATTGCGACGTTACAAAATCTATAAATATGTTGCATTTGACGGATGTAGCGACAATTTTGCTATAATAACGATGCTTCAAAAAGTGTTTGCGGGTCTTCTCGGCGAACAAAAAATAGATATTTGTTTCAGTATAAGTCTGTGGGGAAGAATGTCAGAAAACATTAGAGATAACGAATCAAGCATTAGAGAATGTCAGAAAACATTAGAGATAGACCCATCATGTTAGTGATAGCCACTCAAGCATGTTGACATTAGTCATGAGGATTGCTATGAGTTGAAATGCCATAATGATCTTCAAATATTTTCAAGAGGTT
>SNQJ01S0003015.1:155229-209611 GCA_010110895.2 Picea sitchensis
TCCTATGTACTGGTTGCAACACAAATTCTACAGCTCATTTTCTTCAAATCATGGTTAAAATGCTTATGATAAGATGTTGTGGGCAAGGTGATTAAAACAAGGAACAATGTGGTCTTGATTATCTCTTCTGAAATATGATTATGCTGCCTTTTGGATGAAATAATTACACTCCAGTTTCAATTTTGATATTGTATATTGTTCATAGCAAAGTTAGGTGATCACCTCGACCCTTGCTACTATTGATATGCACATTGGTTTAAATTGCAAATTGGTTATGTTCCTAGAAAGTTTTCATATGATAAATATGGATAGTGGCAAGGGGTGGCGCACTTTGCAAATTGGAATATCGTGCACTTTGCAAATTATAACATGGCCACATTTGAAATATTTCCTTTGTATTGATGGTTTTGAATGTTAATGGTGTGGTGAGCTGGCTAGTGGTCTTGGATCGTACTAAGCCATGAATGAAAATCTAAAGGAAGAAACGATGTGCAGTAAATGCACATGTGAGTTGGCTAGTGGGCTTGGATCGTACTAAGCCATGAAAGAAAATATGAAGGAAGAAGCGATGTGCAGTAAATGCACATCACTCAAACTCACCTCGAGCCTGCCACTATAGTCACTCTTGCATTTTTCTCTGATAGTTGTTGTTGCTTCTCTTTGCTCGGTCGTGGAGGAGGTATACAACTTGGTCATTTCTCCCTAAGCAATATTTTGCACAGGTATGGAGTTTTCTTTCTTTCCCATCCATGAGCATTCGCTCTGCACTTTAAATCAATAGTTGGTTATTGTTTTCTCACAGCCTGTATATTTCCAAAGCTGTTATGAAATATTTTGGACGGTGTGTTGGTTATTTGCAAGGTTTTTCTTTCCTGTGGTGGTTGTATTTGAGCCATGGTGTTGAAAAAATGGTGTGGTGTCTTTCACTGTGTATGATTGTTCACATTTCTTTGTTATGGAAAAGAATTAAGTTTGGAACCTCGGGCCTGCCCTACCTCTGGTTCTTTGTTTTGGGTTTCTCCTTATTCGTGAATCCTCACCGCTTCCTCTCTGTGGGTTATTTGTACACCCCATCGGCCTTTTGAGTTATGGTTTCGTGGTTAATGTAATTGCACCTTGGTCACTTCTTTGTGAATGTTTAAGTGAAATATCATGAAGGACGAAACCTTTCATGCCTTGTCCTAGCCAAACCCTCAATTGTTAGCCTGCCTTCTTATGCCCTCACTGTCACTATTGCGTGGTGAACCCTATGAAAATATGAGAGAATTGCTTACCTAGATTTTGATGGAAGCATTGTTCGTGCTATTTTGGTTTGGGAATGGGTTTTAATTGGTCACTTGTTATGTTGTGATGAAGGAAGTGTTTGATTCACTTATTCCTTGGAAATTACAGTCTGTTTATATGAAGCTCATGAAGTCGATAGCAATGTTGTGAATTATTGCTATAATAGTCGTGATCTATTGTAATAATGAAAAGCACATGTGTATAATTGTATGATGCTCGAATAATTAAACAAACTAGAATGAAATATCATGAGGTGGTTTCGTAAATTATGCTTTGATTGGATTATGGTTACATACAAGAATTTGTTTTTGGGCACTTCAAGGAACCCTGTGGGTTTTAAGAATTCTGTTGAGGATGATATTATGGTTGTGGTCTGTCCACTCCAAGACTATGTGATCTGAAAATGGGTAAGTACTTTATGCAAGTTTTCAATTAAGAATCGCTTTCTGACGAAGTATTTGTGTAAGGATTAAAGGGCATATGAATCCATGATTATCCATGATTGTAAACAATTATACATAACACACATGAAGAGACAAGAGAGAAAGACAACCAATGTTGGTAACGGAGTTCACCCCTCCTGGGCTACGTCTCTGAATCCGCTTCAATTGGAATATGGATTGCTTTCACTCCTTCTTCAAAAGATGTTGGGACATTCTCATAAGTGATTACATAAGAGATGTATTCTCCTTCAATGAGGATCCAAGAAGAATTCTCACACACATACCTCTCAATACATCATAGAAGGATAATACCTTACATGAATAAGTCTCTCAAATTTTAGGAGTAGTAGCTCTATGGCTTTCTAACTCCACTCATTAACTCTCCCCCTTTCAAATGGCTCACATAATTCATTATATAGTTTTTCCTCACTCCCTCTTAAGAAATAGCATTAACTCCTAGATCCACAATAATAGGATCTAATTACAAAAGAGGAAAAACAAGATCCATGAATGTAGGATATAAAACTATCTTCAAGTACATAAAGGAAAATTTCTCAAAACCACCCAAAGACTCCTCATCCATGTCCTTTATTCTCTCAACCTAACAGTGAGAATAATGAAAAATTGGTGTGAGGAGGTTTCTCAATTAAAAACCAATTTCCAAAGTGATAACTTAATAATAAATACGTGAGTCTAATTTCCTCACGAGTATTAATCATTTTACATCAATTATGAATAATCATGTATGATTTTTTCAAAAGCTCATAAAGCATAATAATATGCATGAGCATCTCATAAAGCATAAGAATGCATGAGAAGCATGAAACTCAAAACATATAAGTTTACCACCTTCACCACTCTGCAAATTAACTTGGTGAACACAGTAAAGTCCTTCCATGTGTGGAAATTCGTCTGGATCACGCCTCCCCACAAAGAACCTTTTGGTCTCAAAAAGTATCAAATCTATCTGTATGCAAATTTTCTCAAAAGGCACATTCTTTCAAGACACCTTCACATGGATCCTTCAGAACCGGAATGCAAAGCCAACACTTGCAACCGCTATAAAGAAAATGTTTGGAAAGGAACAACCCCTGTTTCCTTCACCTTTGTTCTTCGGAGCTGAAATGTCGAAGCCCACGTGCATAATCTTGCAACATGTATAAAATGATACATTTACCACAATATTTGGTGTGCCTTACTTGCTAAGAGTTTATAACTACACTCTTGTTCAAGTTTACAATGAATCGCCAAAATAGGCCTAGGAAAATCACCTCATTCAATTGATTACAATGAAGCCAATCAAAGCGTTAGCTGTAAAACAAATACCTCTCACTCTCTTCTTCACTTAAGAGTGGCTAAAAGCCCTTTACAAAGCTTCAATCATCAACTTTACATAAAGTTACAAGGTAATTAGCATGCCAAATATGACACACACACAAAAAAAAATGCACTATGGCCCTTCCATGGAAATTACATCAACTTTGAAGGAATTTTTAATATGCCAAAATGATGCACAAAAAGGGAAACATATATGGTTTCAAACCCCCCTTTTACATAAATGTGCGCTAGTTGTGGAAAATTCCTAACAACCCACTCTACTATATGTGCACTAAATATATAAAAAATAAATGGCTTAAACTTTCTCATTGTCATCTTACCAATTCTATGGCATCGAAGAAAATCAATTTTACCACATTAGACATAAGGTAAATTTCCAATGATCCACTATGATCGATTCTTGATTTTGTAGCCCACGTCCATTGATGAGAACAACATCAGGTTTACCAAGAGGTTTTCCCATGTCAAGTTTCCTTCTAAGGATTGAGTGGTTGGTCAATCGCTTGGTCCTTCATCTGTAACTTGTATGTAAAGTTCTCTCCTGGGCGTATAGGGCAGTTTGTTCCCATAAACTCCATCTTGCCACAAATTCCTCCTCTGTTGGTTCCCACTCCAGGATATCAAGGAAGAATACAACAACGTTATCCTTCGTGACACTGTCAATCCTCGGCAGTTGCAGAAGTCATATGGAAAAATATTTGATATGTGGCGTATACTTGAGGCTTCGACCCTCGGTGCCTATCATTCGGCTCCCCCTCATCTTGCAAAACTTGTCCATTTTTAATCGCACCAGAACCCAACCAATATAGAGCTACAGCAGAGGTAGTTGCATGGTGAAGATACGTCGAGTAATGAGATGTGAAGAGACGCCCTCGTAGTTCGATCCCTCACCTTGGCATTGGTGCACAGGAGCTTCAAGAAGATTTGGGCTGTGGAATGGAAGAGGCCCCTTGCACTGCCTCCATTCGAACTCCATCCAGCAACAAATTCAATTAGAAGCTAGTAAACCAGGAGGATCTAGCTATGGCGGCCACCAAAGTAGAGAATGGCTCCACACCTATAGCGATTTGAATGATAGTTGGATCGACGTCTATCATTTCATTGATCGACCATCGATCACTTGATTCACGGGATGATGATGTGTTTACTGATCAAAAACCATGGTGTTGTCCACAGTTGTTAACTAGCCACAGGGTCACTTGTACCTGCATGCATTTTCCTCCATGATTTTCTCGGTAGAAAAATATTCTATATATCATGTCACTGTCATCATAGCCCACAGAAACGGTGGCCACAGTTAGGCTTTAGCAACAGATCGGGAGGAAACAGGTAGGCGGCTACAGAGTTAGTTAAGAAGAAAACGGGTTGAAATCCCTCCAAATCCTTCTTTGAACCGATTGTGCAAATCTTCTGCGATTTATATGTCGGTAATGATTGTGTTGGCAACATCATGGCAGTAGAAGGCTGGTCATCCAACTGATAGAGGGGATGATCATAAATAGTTTCCAAACGATAGAATAAGGTGGTTTCAACATCCACGAAATTAAGAACCCTGCGATCTAAAAATATAACCACCTGCCATAGTAGTAATCTCATATATGATAGATCATTGACCAATACTTTCGAGTCGATTATCGTGCCTCTTCCACGTGAATAGAATTGTCATCAACAAAGACACTTGTTTTGGATATTGAGCTGTTGTTATCCTTAGATCTGCCCACTAGCTTGATTCCATCTCTATAACCACTTGTTCACCACCAAGAACTGAGGCATGAATTCATGGATATGAGGCCACGAGTTTCCCAAGCCTCTCAAGATCTTCTTTCTGTTGTTTTTGATCCCCCAGGATAGATATATTTTCGTAAATCGATATGTATTTCTACTGCAATTTTTGCAATGATATATCTAGCTTCAATGGCGACAAGGCGTACTTATTTGACACTCTTTTCCATGAATTAAGCGAGCTCCTTTTGTAACACACCCATGGTGGGACATCAAAATTTCGTTCTTCTTAAGAGAATAAAAACCCCCATTCAGGGTCTCTATTCCATTATGCTCTTCTAGAACTCTCCAGCCACGGTCTCCATGCTCTGAATGGAGCTCAGCGCTGGCAAATATCCTCTCCCGAGTTCCTTGGGTTCTTCCATCCATCTATACTCGCATATGACCATAGGCTATGACCTGACACCAAGACAACATGTGCCAAAACAATTACCGCACGAATCTTTCGGAGTTGCAAATATCCAAAGCTCACAATCCGACGGGTCATGTCCTCAGAGATTTTGATGGCCTTGATTCACTTCAGGAATTCGGTTTTCGGGAGTTTCAAACATCCCTACACCTTTTTCCTTTGAATTACTCCATACTTGATATTACAGATCAAGCGTCGTGCACCCCTCGTGATCGATGGTTATGATCTTCTTCGGGACTTCGGCATTCGGGAGTACCGAGAACTCCAACTCTTTTTCCTCCAAAGTACTCCATACCAAAAGTTCCAGATCAAGCGCCACACGTCCATCTAAATCAACGGCTCTGATCCACTTCAGGACTTCGACATTCGGGAGTCCCAGAGGCTCACACCACCTTTTCTCCCGGACTGTTTTCCTATGAAGTTAAGGATCGTGCACCATGCGTCCCTCCCATTCAATGGTGGGGATCCACTTTGGGCATCTCTCTACTCTACACTGCTTTCTCCCCACTTCTGAAGTACATGATATGTTGATGCGTGTCTTCCACATATCGATGGCTATAAATTACTTAGACTCTTCGAGCTTCGAGAGTTTCAACCTCTCCCCACTCTCTTCCTCTCGAAGTAATTTCACCCGAATTTGATGATCTTTCAATGCATGTCTCTCTCAAATCGACGGTCGTAATTCACTTCAGGAGTTCTCAACTCATGTGACCCCACTTTCCTTCAAAGTGGCTATCTCCCTAAATGGAATATTTTCTTACACATGTCCTCAGCTGACGGACGACTCAGATGAACTCTGGCTCTCCGACCTTCGAAATTCTTGTTCAACACATCCCATTTTCTCCCGGAGTGATTTCACTCGAAGTCGACGATCTGTCGATGCGTGTCTTCCACAAATCGACGACTGCAAATCACTTTGGCTCTTTGGGCTTCGGGAGGTTCAACCTCTCCACACTCATTTTCTCCTGGAGTAATTTCACCCGAAGTCGACGGATTTTCACCACATATCCTCTCTCTCAGATCGACAGTACAGACGGACTTCATCGCTCTGCGAATTTCCAAAGGAACTCATGGCTAATCGCCTCTTAATACCCTAGTGTGTGCCACTCCAAGAGAAACACCTAGAATTGCCATCACTCGACACATGGTTCCCCGTGTACTCTCAACGTAATACCCACATTCCTTCGATCGAACGGTCGGGAGGGGTCTCGAAGGATCCATAGATCCAAGGTTCACACTACTTCGCTATTTCATTCTTTGGGATTTTTGGTGTTACTAAGCCTCTATTCTCTCGAAGCGGTCAAGTTCGGACTGACTATATCATAGATCTGACGGTCGAGGTGACTCCCGGGCATCCTTAGATCTAAGGCCCAAATTAACTTCGAGACTTTGGGACTTCAGGGATTTTATGTCCCTTACGAGGAACTCTCTCAATTCACCGAACTTGCGAAGTCTGAAGGATTCAAGGGGTTAACTTCCGCGCTCTTTCCCGTATCCAATGGTCACAACAAACCTTGGATTTTCCTGAACAGATCTCGTTCATTCGTCTTCCATACAAAGGAACCTTCCCTTTCGATACTTCAATATCGCTATCATTCCTAGGTTTTGTTAGCTCTGAAAGGCTTAAGATCTTTGCGCTCTTTCTCTTGAACTTAACATTTAGAAGAATTCTTTTGTGCACCCCTTGTGCTCATTCATCAACTCTAGAACTTAAGTGGTTCTCGATCTCTTCTTGCTTCACAGAGATCATGTGCATACGTGCATTATCTCTTCTGAGATTTAACAAAATCATTTTTCCAAGGGACTCAGAACGACTAGGAGTGTCGACATGCATACGTGAAATTGTGCCCAAGGTCGATGTTTAGTTCTAATTGATGATGTCAATCAGAGTTCAATTTAATTGTCAACCCGGGAAGGTAAACTTAGAAGTTCTTATCTAAAATATATAGATCTAGAAAGATTCCTAATTTGTCCAAGATCTTAAAGTTCCCTTACAAGAACATATTCATCAAGATCTCTTTCAATAACTAATCAAACCTAGATCTAACAATTGTCAAGATCCTAAGGTTCTCTTACAAGAACACCTGAATTTTAGGATCTCCTACAATATTAGAACATTTAACAAAAATTTAAAAGATGAAATGAAACAAACCTAAATCTAATAATTGTCTGAGATCTTATGGTTCTCTTACAAAAACACTTTCAAATAAGATCCTTCCAGTATTAGAACATTTAACAAAACTTAAAAGTTGAAATCAAACGAAAACATAAATTGAGTTATACCTAAAATAAGCAAATAAGCATGCAAGTGAGGCCATGGGGGCCCTCCATAACTCCACAAGAGGCCATGGGAGCATTCCATAACTCCACAAGAACACCACTTCAAAGGAGACTCAGATGTAGAAGAAATTGAAGCATGAATCTTTATTTCAAAATCTCCATTACAAATCAACTCTAAGGTTACAACTCTAAGCTTCTAAGATTACATACCCCAAAATTCTAAGATTACAAAACTTCAAGATTACAAATGGAGGAGATTGTAATCTTAGAATTAGAGAGAATGGGATGAGTAACAAACTCATAATGATCATCCAATAATCTCTTTAGTTCCATACATCTCTCAACCATCTAGATACATTTCTTTGTCTTTGATCTTCTCCATGAGATCATGATCTCTTATCTTATCAAATTAGAATTTGATCATTCAAGGCCACATAAAGGTGTCTTGAAGCTTCTTTGTACCTACACATGTCAACAAACTCATTCTAATTGTTAGGTATAAGTATAAGCATATTATTTTCTAAAATTTTACCACAAATCCACTTAAAAATGTTAAGAATTAATAAACTTTGGAAAAACATAGTTATAACCCAATTATGAGATAAATGTAATGATGTGGAGGTGGAATGAAGGTGACATGAAGGTAATATGGAAGTATTGTGAAGGTTTTAGTGAATTAATGGAGTGAGAATATGGACTATTTTGAGGCCCAACAGTCGATGAACACACAGTTTGTGGCTCTAGCTGAAACCACCACATGGCTCAAGAATTTACGAATACAAGTCATGTGCGAACCATATAATTTCTTGCTTTCCTAATTACACAATCAAGCATAAATAAAAGGGATACAGTATAACCATAAATAAATCATGCACATTCTTGACAACATTCACAGTATGTCCAATTTTATTACATAGTTACAACTCAATTACACAGGGTTGGAGAATACTTATCTATTACAAGTTGCAGCCAACTAACTAATTGTGGGTGTGTGCCTTTCCACCCAACCATAGGCTCAGAGGAATTCATTCTTAGCACTCTTGCCACCCCCGTACCAATCCATGATATGACTAGGGAACTATGCCATCTCTCAGAGACCTTCTCTTTGTCAGAGTATCCCTATGAGGTTTATCACATGCTTCCTCAACATCCAGCTCACGTTCGGGTCCTTCAGGTCATTTTCTCTGCACTTCCTTTTGGTTCTCACATCTCCTTCCAAGCTTGCGCTCTCATCTAGTGTCTCTTCTCTTTTTTTCCCTCTCCCCGTATGTATCTTACCTTCCTTCTTTAGGGAGGTTTTCGACCTATTATGCTCCTTTTGTTAGAAGGAAGCTTGGGCATGCAGGTATTTGTGGTACTTCGGGCTGACAACCCATGTTTCCATTCATGGGTTGGGTTGATTGTTCAACCACCAATCCTTTCCTTCATTAACTGATTCTTTCCTCTAGAGATATCATGGCTCGTACTTCAAGGCTTCACCCCCCAACAGTCAGTTATGGGAAATTTAAAAATAATACATTTACATCGTCCACATGTCTTAGCATGGTAATCCTATTTTATGATTAATTACAAGTTGGAGGAAACAGGGGTGTTACAATCCCCTCTCCATTAAAAGGAACACTATCCTCGATGTTATTTCTCAATAACACCTGTTATGAATTCCTCATCCAGCTGCTTCAGAAATATTGATCCTCTTTCATGGTCAGGTCCTTTCCAGACTCTTGGCCTTTGTCACCTATATTCAAAACATTCTTGGACAACAAGCACATTAATCACAACTTTATGCGAAAACATATTATTGTTGCTCAAAATTCAAGAGGAAAATTTCATAATCTACCACAATAATTATATGTGTAGTTTGTGGATTTCTATGCACATGGTTGTTTTGTTATCCAAGCCCACTGTTTCTCCTTGACATACCCATTGTGTGCATTATCCCAATAGTTTACAAGAACTATCAAGGTCTCCTCTTCCTTGCGGTCACTCACCCTCCAAGCTCAGGCTCAGGCATCCCCTTCTCTACTATACAATCCCTCGAGGGATCCATCTTGCCTTGCCAAGGTTTTCTCGCACATGAATAATTACCCATCATGTGCATGATCCCAATAGTTTAAAAGAACTATCAAGGTATCCTCTTCCTTGCGGTCACTCACCCTCTAGGCCCAGGATCAGACATCCTATTCTCTGTTATACAATCCCTCGGGTGATCCATCTTGCATTGCCAACATTTTCTCACATAGGAAGAATTCCAGAGACTTTATCAAGCCTTATAGTCGAGGTGTCCCTCGGAATTTCTCTACTGAGGCGTCCCTCCGGTTTGTGTTACTTGAACACAACATATTCTAGGTGATCATGGCTTACCATGGGGTTCTCATGGCTCAACAGTAGCCATTTTTTTTTCATTCTTTTACAACTTGGCATCCTTCATCTGTCCTTTCTGGAGAGATATTTTCTTCTCACCCGTATCACAGGCATATACAAATTCATGAGACATCATCATAAAATTTAAATTCAATTTTTTCTTGTAAATATGTCACCCACAAATTTCCAAATTCCACATTTTGTTTTCATATTTGTTCCACACAGGAACCAGATTCATAATTATGGTACTTTCCTTCCCATAGCGGTTTGACTTAGCAGGAAATTGGTCTTCCTGTTGGGCTTAAAATGCTTCCATATTCAAGACCCCTTTGCTTCCTGCACTTTCAACTTCAGTCATCCAAACAAATTGTTAGTTTCCCATGCACATATATTTTCATTGTACCGTTATAACGTCATCACAAACAATTCTTAAATTGTGCATGCTAACAATCAAATCACTTTGATGATATAAGAAAAGAAAATTTCATTCCTTACACATGCATCAGTTTAGTATATAAACTCTTCAAAATGAAATTCAGATACCAATTGACTTGAATGTGCCAACATTCACGGCCACATTCATACACAATGCATCCTTGCATCGATTTCAGGTTATCACTTTTCAGGTTAGTCACTCTTGCCAAGGTGTGTTTGAATTCAACCAACTTATTACCGTATGGACTCTTTGTTCATACTTATTATTTTAGTAGAACCATATTTTCTGCTCTGAATCGATCACAGCCCTAATATCGTCATTCATGAAACTCCAGGTTTCACATGAATCCCTTTAATCATTTTTCCTTCATTAATAACCAGGGTGCTAACACTCATGGCCACCCAAATTTGTTTTCCTTCAATGCTTACATAATGTAAGTAAAACAATGGAAGGTCCTCATTCCTTACTGAAAAATTCATTGTCTACCATCTTATGCAACATGCATTCCCTCAATGCATTTCATGCAACGTGCTAACTATGAGCACCTTTATTCCCATAGAACCAGTCCCCGCGACCACAGTCTGACCTAGAGTGCTAAACTCTACCTTCCTTGACTGGCCCGGATGAAATCTGTTTTCTCTTCATGCGATCGAGAGCTGTGACCTTAGCTCTATTATTTTCAGGTGCTACCCTTTCGGCTCCCATGTCTGGGTGCCATGATCCTAGATAAACCCCTTGTCTGCAATTTGATGGTGAAGATTCGTCTTCCCCCAGATCCAACGATGGCAAGGGATTGTGGAACCTCAACTAGCTCACGGTTTAATTCTCCTTTCGATCTCCACAATGGATACGGGTTGTCCGATCTATGATCGGATCCCAAACTCAAAACAAAACTATATTGAGTTTAGTTTACGGGTATATGTTCTGACATTAACCCGCATGCATATACCTTTGCCGTAATGAATATAGTTCGTCGATCTTATCCCTAGATCGATTCTCTCCACACGATTCCAAACATAAAAATTTCGACATAGAAGTATTTGACCAAGAATTTAGACTGAGAGCTTGATTTTCAAAATCCAACCACAAAACCCAATCACAGTACGAGTTTACATGGCATTAATGTGTGGGTTCCTTACAGGTCCACCCACCGATCGTTCACAGATCAACGGCTCACAGGGGTTGTATAATCCCCAATGTGCTCGCTCTTTATCGAATAATTCAATCTCTTTAATCTGAAAAGTGCTCGGCCAACTCTTTTAATCGTGGTCATTGATCATCCACCCTGACGATATCAACGATGTACGTTGATTGCGGGCCATGACTAGCACTCCAGTTAATTCTACCTTTGCACTCTGCAACGAATACAGGCCGTCTGATCTACGATCGGACCCCAAATTCAAAAAGAAATTATATTGAATTTAAATTGCAGGCACGGGCTCTGGCGTTAACCTGTGTGCCTATTCAATCTCGGCAATGAATACGGGTTGTCGATCTTATCAAACGAATGGTGTTTGATCCGTTAACTCTAGTGGATCTTGAATTCACTTTGATGAAAGAGATTTTTTTCCTTCCAATGAATGGCTCGTGTTAATCTCCTCTCAGGTTCTCGATTAACCTGATTCAATCAGGGTTTTCTTCCTGATCCATACCTTACCTGGGTATCCACGACATACAACTGCCTTTCAAAACTTGTGTGCATAACATTCAATTTCGTAAAACATCCTCAAATTGTCCTAGCATATCTTTATGCACTTCATCACAATACCCTCAAAGGTTTTCATGAATGCAATGCAGACAGTTCTCAACTGTTTCTACAGTATACAATCATCATCACTATGGTGTCCAAACATTTATTTTTATTAGTAAATCAATTTTTATTTTTTTTCTTTCATTCCAAGGGAAACATAACACATAGCAAGAATGGAGTTAGGAGCTCTCCCATTTTTCCCACTCCTTCCACACAGCCTGGGGATTTCAACCCAGCTAAGTTATTTCTAAGGTGTTACTTCCTTTGGTTGGTGTGGCTTCAACCAAGCCTATTCGATCAAACATACTTATTTATCCCTTCTCTTTTCCAGATGTACTTATTGTAACAACTGATCATCTAAAACTTACAACCCTGTAAAAAATTCAGAGTTGTTAGGGTGGACAAGTGTTCCAACTTTTTCCTCTTCTTGGATTTTTGCAATTTATTCTAGGTTGGGATCTCCCTGCTCTTTTCCTTGAGAATCCTTGTTTAGGCCTCAATCTGACCTTTTTGGATACAGCAGCATGCTCTAATAAATCTTTTTGTTCATAGTGGGTCATGAACTTGTGCATCCTTCACATTATCATTCGGTTCTCCGAGTGGTTAACATTCAATTGTTATTCTTCCACCTACACATTTTGTTTTAAAAATGTAATCCAGGATTCTTATATAGGCAGGCTTTGCACCCCATTTCCCAACCTTCAACAATCATTAGGGTTGTGACTTTCTTCTTCTGACAGAGTCCTTACACAGTTTATTCACAATGAAATCCTTCAACATGCAATTTCCTCATTTCGTATCCATCACTATCTGTGATGGCCTCAACCTTGAATTAGCTTTGGCTTGTTGCTAAGCATTCCTTAAGGAACATAGACATGCATTTTTGACATGCATCTAGATTATGTATCCATATATATTATAGTTTTCTTAACTTGCATCCATGATGTACTTAGCCATATTCATAATCATAAGCTTGTGTGTAGCTGCCATAGCTATATTTCATAGCCTACATACATCTCTACTTTAAAATCATCCAACTCATGATTGTTTACAATCATTCTCATGTGATCCTCAAAGGCATAATCATTTGCCTCGTATCATAACAACAGAGCATCCATGCTCATTTACTCTTTCATTTATTTGTATTGGATTTTCCTAGGGTGATTGAGCACATTCCCCTCAACCTATCATTCCAAATAGAACTCTCATGACTCTTCATAATGGAGTCAACCATGCATCCATGGTATTCATTCAATCTTGGTAAGTGTTATGCTTGCCTCCCATTTCACTCATCAGGGAAACCATATTGGGCCTTTAGTATACTTATACTCTTACATCATACATGTGCATCACTTGCACATTTAATATCATTCGTACCTAACTAGTATTAATATCAGGCTTCATATCAAGAAGCTTCAGAATGCATTAAATCCATGCACTCAAGCATACACACACAACTAAGTATTCATCATACTAGCTTAGTTTATCATTAGTGTTCTTTAGTTAGAGATTATACTCTCTTACATGACTAATCTCACAATTATAACTCATATTCATGTTGCCTTCTCTTTATGGCAATAACCAACCAGGGTCACTTTCCCTTTTATACTATAACAGCCGGTAAGAAAACCTTCTTGCCTCAACTTCTATAGGACTTTACCCACCTCACCTTTCCTCTAGTCATGAGGATTTATATACTTCGATTTTAATATAAAGAAATAATTATACTGACAAGGATCCTACCTGATCTTATTAGACTCCTTTAAGCCCACAAAGGTATTGACCATTATATAAGAATCCATCATCAGTGCCTGAGGTTCCAACTACCCATGCTTAGAGGTAGTGTTACGAACACCAGGTCATCCATCCTTCAGGCTTCAGCTACCCTTGAAAGAACCCTTCCACCTTCATCTATCCACATTCAAGTCTTATTATTAATGTTAATTAGCATATCCCTACTCTGGTAATATTAGTTATCACTTTGACAAAGGGTTAAAGAAATTCTTCTGCTGAAATTCAACAAGAATTCCTAAAATCACAGGTTCAATCTACAGTCCTTCTCCTCAAGGAGTAAATGCAGATAACACTATGTCTTTATGTGGCTTGTGCATGAGCCCAAGCAGGCCAAGTGTTGTAACCTTGATTTAATACCAATTTGTAACACACCCATGGTGGGACATCAAAATTCCGTTCTTCTTAAGAGAATCAAAACCCCCATTCGGAGTCTCTATTCCATTATGCTCTTCCAAAAATCTCCATCCATGGTCTCCATGATCCGAACCAATCTCAGAGCTAGCAAATATCCTCTCCCAAGCTCCTCAGGTTCTTCCATCCATCGATACTCGCATATGACTATGGGAGACGCCAAGACAACAAGTGCCAAAACAATTACCGCATGGATCTTCTGGAGTTGCAAATCTTTGAAGTTCACAATCCGATGCCACATGTCCTCAGAGATTTTGACGGCCCTGATTCACTTCGGGAATTCAGCGTTCGGGTGTTTCAAACATTCCTACACCTTTTTCCTCTACAATAATCTGTACTTGGGATTACAGATCGAGAACCACATGCCCCTCATGATCGAAAGTTATGATCTTCTTCAGGTCTTCAGCATTCAGGAGTCTGGAGCACTCCAACTATTTTTCCTATGAAGTACTCCATACTCAAAGTTCCAGATCAGGCGCCACGCATCCATCTAAATCAACGGTTCGGATCCACTTCGGGACTTCGACATTCAGGAGTCTTGGATGCTCACACCACCTTTTCTCCTAGAGTGTTTTCCTCCGAAGTAAGGATCGTGTGCCATGTGTCCCTCTCATTCGATGGTCGGGATCCACCTCAAGAATCTCTCTACTCTGCATTGCTTTCTCCACACTTCTGAAGTACACGATCTGTTGACGCATTTCTTCCACAGATCGGCGGCTATAAATTACTTTGGCTCTTCGGGATTCGGGAGTTTCAACCTCTCCCTACTTGCTTTCTTATGAAGTAATTTCACCCGAAGTCGATGATCTGTCAACGCGTGTCTCTCTCAAATCGACGATCGTGATTTACTTCGGGAGTTATCAACTCACGTGACCCCACTTTCCTCTGAAGTGACTATCTCCCAAAATGGAAGATCTTTTGACACCTTTCCTCAGCTGACGGATGACTCGGATGAACTCCGACTCTCTGGCCTTTGGAAGTTCTTGTTCAACACATCCCCTTTTCTCCCGGAGTGATTTCACCCAAAGTCAATGATCTGTCAATGCGTGTCTCCCACAGATCGATGGTTGCAAATCACTTCGGCTCTTCGGGCTTCGAGAGGTTCAACCTTTCCACACTCGTTTTATCCTAGAGTAAGTTCACCCAAAGTCGACATATTTCGACCACGTATCCTCTCTCTCTGATCGATGGTACAGATGGACTCCGTCGCTCTGTGGATTTCCAAAGGAACTCACAGCTAACCGCCTCTTAATACTCCAGTGTGTGCCACTCTGAGTGGAACACCTTTCATCGTCATCACTCGACACATAGGTACCCACGTACTCTTAACGTAATACACACATTCCCTCGATCGAACAGTCGAGAGGGGTCTCGAAGGATCCATAGATCCACGGTTCACACTACTTCGCTAATTAGTTCTTTGGGAGTTTTGGTGTTACTAAGCCTCTATTATCCCGAAGAGGTCAATGTCAGACTGACTACCTCATATATATGATGGTCGAGGTGACTCCCAGGAATCCTCATATCTAAGGCCCATATTAACTTCGGGACTTCGAGACTTCAGGGATTTTACCTCCCTTGCGACGAAGTCGCTCAATTATCTGAACTCGCGAAGCTCGAAGGATTCAGGGGGTTAAATCCCATGCTCTTTCCCATATCCAATGGTCACAACAAACCTTGTCTCTTCCCAAACAGATCTCGTTTGTTCATCTTCCATACAAAGGAACCTTCTATACTTTGATATCACTATCCTTCCTGGGCTTTGTTAGCTATGAAAGGCTTAAGATATTTTCACTCTTTCTCTTGAACTTAACACTTAGAAGAATTATTTTGTGCACCCTTTGCACTCGTTCATCAACTCTAGAACTTAAGTGGATGTCGGTCTATGCCTGCCTTGGAGAGAGCCTATGCATACATGCACTATCTCTCATGATCTTTAAAAAACTCCTTTCTCCAAGGGACTCAGAATGACTAGGAGTATCGACATGCATACGTGAAACTGTGCCCAAGGTCGGCGAACTCACAGTTTGTGGCTCTAGCTTAAACCACCACAGGGCTCAAGTATTTACGAGTACAAGTCATGTCTGAGCCATATAATTTCTTACTTGCCTAATTACACAATCAAGCAGAAATAAAAGGGATACAGTATAACCATTAAGAAATCATGTACATACTTGACAACATTCACAATATATCCAATTTTATTACACAGTTACATCTCAATTACACAAGGTAGGAGAATACTTATCTATTACAAGTTGCAGCTAACTAACTGACTATGTGTGTGTGTCCCTTTCCACCCAACCATAGGCTTAGAGGCATTCATTCTTAGCACTCTTTCAACCCCCGTGCCAAGCCATGATATCACTAGGGAACTATGCCATCTCTCAAACACCTTCTCTCTGTCACATTATCCCTGCGAGGTTTATCAAATGCTTCCTCAACACCAAGCTCGTGTTCGGGTACTTTAGGTCATGTTCTCTACACTTCCTTTTGGTTTGTGCATCTCCTACTGAACTCGTGCTCTCATCTGGTGTCTCTTCTCTTTTTTTTCCTCTCCCCATATGTATCTTACCTTCCTTCTTTAGGGAGGTTTCCAACCTATCATGTTCCTTCTTTCAAAAGGAAGCTCAGGTATGCAAGTATCTATGGTACGTCGGGTTGACATCCCATGTTTCCATTCATGGGGTTGGTTGATTTTTCAACCACCAGTCCTTTCCTTCATTAACTGATTCTTTCCTCTAGAGATATCATGGCTCGTACTTCAAGGCTTCACCCCCCAATAGTCAATTATGGGAAATTTAACAATAATACATTTACATCGTCCACATGCCTTAGCATGGTAATCCTATTTTATGATTAATACAATTTGGAGGAAACAAGGGTGTTACAATGCCCTCCCCCTTAAAATGAAGATCGTCCTCGGTGTTATTTCTCAATAACACCTGTTATGAATTCCTCATTCAGCTGCTTCAAAAATATCGATCATCTTTCATGGTCAGGTCCTTTCCAGACTCTTGGCCTTCGTCACCAATCTTCAATAAATTCTTGGACAACAAGCACATTGATCACAATTTTATGTGAAAACATATTACTATTGTTCAAAATTCAAGAGGAATATTTCATAATATAGCACAATAATTATCTGCATAGTTTGTGGATTTGTATCCACGTGGTTGTCTTGTTATCCACGCCCACTGTTTCTCCTTGACATACCCATTGTGTGCATGATCCAAATATTTTACAAGAACTATCAAGGTCTCCTCTTCCTTGCGGTCACTCACCCTCCAAGCTCAGGCTCAGGCATCCCCTTCTCTGCTATACAGTCCCTCGGGTGATCCATCTTTCCTTACCAAGGTTTTCTCACATAGGAAGAATTATCCATTGTGTCCATGATCCCAATAGTTTACAAGAACTATGAAGATCTCATCTTCCTTGCGGTCACTCACCCTCCAAGCCTAGGCTCAGGCATCCCCTTCTCTACTATACAATCCCTCGAGTGATCCATCTTTCCTTGCCAAGGTTTTCTCACACAAGAATAATTCCAAATACTTTATTGAGCCTTATAGTCGAGGCGCCCCTCATACTTTCTCTGCGAGGTGTCCCTCTGATTTGTGTTACCTCAACACAACATATTCTAGGAGATCATGGCTTACCACGGGGTTCTCATGGCTCGGCAGTAGCCATTGTTTTTTCATGATTTTACAGCTTGACATCCTTCATCTGTCCTTTCTGGACATATCTTTTCTTCTCACCTGTATCACAGGCATACAAAAACTCATGAGACATCATCATAAATTTTAAATTCAAAGTTTTCTTGTAAATCTGTCACCCACAGATTTCCAAATTCCACATTTTGTTTTCATATTTGTTCCGAACAGGAACCAGATTCATAATTATGGGACTTTCCTTCCCAAAGAGGTTTGGCTCAACAGGAAATTGGTCTTCCTCATGGGCTTACAACGTTGCCATGTTCAAGGCCCCTTTTCTTCCTGCACTTTCAACTTCAATCAACCAAACAAATTGTTAGTTTACCATTCACATATATTTTCATTGTACCTTTTATAATGTCATCACAAAAAATTCTTAAATTTTCTATGCTAACAGTCAAATCACTTTTATCTATTCGATGATACAAGAAAAAGGAAATTTCATTCCTTACACATGCATCATTTTAGTATATCAACTCTTCAAAATAAAATTCAGATACCAATTGACTTTAATGAATGTGGCAACAATCATGGCCACATTCTTACCCAATGCATCCTTGCATCAATTTCAGGTTAACACTTTTCAAGTTAGGCACTCTTGCCAAGGTGTGTTTGAATTAAACCAACTTGTTACCATATGGACTCTTTGTCCATACTTATTGTTTTAGCAGAACCATATTTTCTTCTCTGAAGCGATCACAACCCTAATATCATCATTCATGAAACTCTAGGTTTCACATAAATTCCTTTAACCATTCTTCCTTCATTAATAACCAGGGTGTTAACACTCATGGTCACACAAAAAAAATTTCCTTCAATGCTTACATAATGTAAGTAAAACAATGGAAGGTCTTACGTCCTTACTGAAAAATCCATTTTCTACCATCTTATGCAACATCCATTCCCTCAATGCATTCCATGAAACGTGCTAACTATGAGCACCTTCATTCCCATAGAACCAGTCCTCGTGACCACAGTCTAACCTAGAGTGCTAAACTCTACCTTCCTTGGCTGGCTCGGATGAACTCTATTTTCTCTTCATGTGATCGAGAGATGTGACCTTAGCTCTATTATTTTTAGGCGCTATCCTTTTGACTCCCCTATCTGGGTTCCATAATCCTGGCTAAACACCTTGTCTACAATTCGACGGTGAAGATCCATCTTTCCCTAGATCCAATGGTGGCAAGGGATTATGGAACCTTAACTAGCTCGCGGTTTAATTCTCCTTCCGATCTCCGTAATGGATACGGATCGTCTGATCTACGATCAGATCCCAAACTCAAAACAAAACTATATGGATTTTAGTTTACAGGTTCATGTTCCGACACTAACCCGCGTGCATATACCTTCCCCACAATGAATATCGGTCTTCGATCTTATCCCTAGATCGATTCTCTCCACACGATTCCAAACATAAAAATTTTGACATAGAAGTATTTGACCGAGAATTTAGACTGAGATCTTGATTTTCCAAATCCAAACACATAACCCAATCACAATACGAGTTTACGTGGCATTAATGCATGGGTTCCTTATAGTTCTACCCACCGATCATTCACAGATCAACGGTTCACAAGGGTTGCAGAATCCCCAATGCACTTGCTCTTTATCGGAGAGTTCAATCTCCTTAATCTAAAAAGTGCTCAACCATCTTTTTTATCATGGTCGTTGATCATCCACCCTGACGAGGTCAACGGTGTAGGTTGATTGTGGGTCGTGAACTAGCGCTCCAGTTAATTCTGCCTTTGCACTTCGCAACGAATATGGGTCGTCTGATCTACGATCGGACCCCAAATTCAAAACAAGACTATATTGAATTTAAATTGTGGGCACATGCTCTGTCGTTAACATGTGTTCTTATTCGATCTCTGCAATGAATACGGGCCATCGATCTTATAGAACGACTGGCGTTTGATCCATTAACTCCAGTGGATCTTGAATTCACTCTGACGAAAGAGATCGGTTTCCTTTCGATGAATGGCTCGTGTTCATATCCTCTGTCAGGTTCTCAATTAACCTAATTCAATCAGGGTTTTCTTCCTGATCCATACCTTACCTGGGTATCCACGACATACAACTACCTTTCAAAAATTTTGTGCATAACTTTCAATTTCGTAAAACATCTTCAAAATGTCCTAGGATATCTTTATGCATTTCATCACATTACCCTCAAAGGTTTTCATGAATTTAATATAGACAGTTCTCAACTTTTTCTGTATTAATACAATCATCATCACTATGGTGTCCAAACAGTTACTTTTATTAGTAAAACAACCTTCTTCTTCTTTTTTCATTCTAGAGGAAACATAACACATAGCAAGAAAGGAGTTAGGGGCTCTCCCCTTTTTCCCACTCCTTCCACACAACCTGGGTATTTAAACCCAGTTGAGTTATTTCTAAGGCCTTACTTCCTTCGCTTGGTGTGGCTTCAACCAAGCCTATTCGATCAAACATACTTATTCATCCCTTCTCTTTTCCAGTTGTACTTGTTCTCACATCTGCTCATCTAAGACCTACAACCCTGTAAGAAATTCATAGTTGTTAGGGTCGAAAAGTGTTCCTCCTTTTTCCTCTTCTTCGATTTTTGCAATTTATTCCAGGTTGGGATCTCCCTACTCTTTTCCTTGAGCATCCTTGGTTAGGCCTCACTCTAACCTTTTTGGATACAGCAGCATGCTTTAATAGAAAGCTTTTTGTTCATAGTGTGTCATGAACTTGTGCATCCTTCACATTATCATTCGGTTCTCATAGTGGTTAACATTCAGTTTTTAGTCTTCCACCTACACATTTTGTTTTAAAAATGTAATACAGGATTCTTATATAGGCAGGCTTTGCAGCCCATTGCCCAACCTTCAGTAATCATGAGGGTTGTGACGTTGTTCTTCTGATGGAATCCTTACGCAATTTATTCACAGGGAAATCCTTCAGCACGCAACTTCCTCTTTGCATATCCTTCACTATCTGTGATGGCCTCAACCTTGAATTAGCTTTGGCTCGTTACTAAGCATTCCTTAAGGAACATAGACATGCATTTTTGACATGCATCCAAATTATGTATCCACACATATTCTAGTTTCGTTAACTTACATCCATGATGTGCTTAGACATATTAATAATCATAGGCCTGTGTGTAGCTTCTATAGGTATATTTCATAGCCTACATACATCTCTACTTTAAAATCAGCCAACCCATTATTTTATACAATCATTATCATGTGATCCTTAAAGGCATAATCATTTTCCTCTTATCATGAAAACAAAGCATCCTTGCTCATTTACTCTTTCATTTATTTGTACTGGCTTTTTCTGGGGAGATGGAGCACATTCCCCTTAAGCTATCATTCAAAACATAACTTTCATGACTCTCCAGAATGGAGTCAACCATGCATCCATGGTATTCATTCAATCTTGGCAAGTGCTATGCTTGCCTCACATTTCACTAATCAGGGCAACCATATTGGGCCTTTGGTATACTTATACTCTTACATCATACATGTGCATCACTTGCACATTTAATATCATTCGTACCTAAATGGTATTAATATCAGGCTTCATATCAAGAATATTCACAATGCATTAAATCCATGCACTCAAGCATACACACGCAACTAAGTATTCATCATACTAGCTTACTTTTATCATTAATGTTCTTTAGATAGAGATTATAGTCTCTTACATGACTAATCTCACAATTATAACTCATACTGATGTTGTCTTCTCTTTATGGAAATAACCAACCAAGGTCACTTTCCCTTTTATGCTATAACAGTGGACAAGAAAACCTCCTTGCCTCAACTTGGATAAGACTTTACCCATCTCACCTTTCCTTTGGTCATGAGGAGTTTTATACTCCGAGTTTAATATAAAGCAATAATTATATTTCCAAGGATCCTACCTGATCTTGTCAGATTCCTTTAATCCCCCAAAGGTATTAACCATTATATAATCATCCATCATCAGTGCATGATGTTCCAACTACCCATGCTTAGAGGTAGTTTTACGAACACCGGGTCATCCATCCTTCAAGATTCAGCTACCCTTGAAAGAACCCTGCCACCTTCATCTATCCACATTCAAGTCTTATTATTAATGTTAATTAGCATATCCCTACTCTGGTAAAAGTAGTTATCACTTTGACAAAGGGTTAAATAAATTCTTCTACTAAAATTCAACAAGAATTCCCAAAATCACAGGTTCAATCTACAGTCCCTCTCCTCAAGGAGTAAATGCAGATAAAAATACCTCTTTATGTAGATTGTGCATAAGCCCAAGAAGGCAAAGTGTTTTAACCATTCTCTAATACCAATTTGTAACACATCCATGGTGAGACATCAAAATTGTATTCTTCTTAATAGAATCAAAACCCCCATTCGGGGTCTCTATTCCATTATGCTCTTCCAAAACTCTCCAGCCACGGTCTCCATGCTCCGAACCAAGATTAGAGCTAGCAGATATCCTCTCCCGAGCTCATTGGGTTCTTCCATCCATCTATACTTTCATATGACCGTGGGCTATGACCCGACGCCAAGACAACAAGCGCCAAAACAATTACCACGTGAATCTTCCAGAGTTGCAAATCTATGAAGTTCACAATCCGACGTCGCGTGTCCTCAGAGATTTTGACGGCCCTGATTCACTTCGAGACTTTGACGTTCAACAGTTTCAAACATTCCTACACCTTTTTTATCCGAAGTACTCTGTACTCAGGATTACAGATCGAATGCCACGCGCCCCTCGTGATCGATGGTTATGATCTTCTTCGAGAATTCAGTGTTCGGGAGTCCCTAGCACTCCAATTATTTTTCCTCTGAAGTACTCCATACCCGAAGTTCCAAATCAGGCACCACACGTCCATCTAAATCAATGGCTCAGATCCACTTCGGGACTTTAGCGTTCGAGAGTCTCGGATGCTCACACCACCTTTTCTCCCAGAGTGTTTTCCTTCGAAGTTAAGGATCATGTGCCACATGCCCCTCTCATTCGATTGTGGGGATCTACTTCGGGCATATCTCTACTCCGCATTTATTTCTCCCCACTTCTGAAGTACGTGATCTACTGACGTATTTCTTCCATATATTAACGGCTATAAATTACTTCATCTCTTCGGGCTTCGAGAGTTTCAACCTCTCCCCACTCGCTTTCTCCCGGAGTAATTTCACCCAAAGTCAACGATCTGTCGATTCGTGTCTCTCTCAAATCGACGATCGTGATTTACTTAGGGAGTTCTCAACTCACGTGACCCCACTTTCCTCTGAAGTGGCTATCTCCCAAAATGGAATATTTGTGGACACTTGTCCTCAGCTGACGGGCAGCTTAAATGAACTCTGGCTCTCCAGCCTTCGAAATTTCTTGTTCAACATATCCCATTTTCTTCTAGAGTGATTTCACCCGAATTCGTCGATCTGTCGATGTGTATCTCCCACATATCGATGGATGCAAATCACTTTGTCTCTTCGGGCTTCGGGAGGTTCAACCTCCCCACACTCGTTTTCTCCCGGAGTAATTTCACCTGAAGTCGATGTATTTCCACCTTGTATCCTCTATCTTAGATCGATGGTATAGATGGACTCCATCGCTCTACAGATTTCCAAAGGAACTCATCACTAACCACCTCTTAGTACCCTAGTGTGTTCCACTCCGAGCGGAACACCTAGCATTTTCCTCACTCAACACATGGGTCCCAACGTACTCTCAACGCAATACCCACATTCCCTCGATCGAACTGTCGAGAGCGGTCCCGAAGGATCCATATATCCATGGTTCACACTACTTCGCTACTTCAGTCTTTGGGATTTTTGGCATTTCTAAGCCTCTATTCTCCTGAAGCGGTCAACACCAGACTGACTACCTCATAGATATGACGGTCGAGATGAATCTCAGGAATCCTTAGATCTAAGGCCCAGATTAACTTCGGGACTTCGGTACTTCGGGGATTTTACCTCCTTTACGATGAAATCGCTCAAATCTTCGAACTCGCGAAGTTCGAAGGATTCAAGGGGTTAACTCCCGTGCTCTTTACCATATCTAGTAGTCATAACAAAACTTGGCTCTTCCCGAACAGATCTCGTTCGTTCATCTTACATACAAAGGAAACTTCCCTTTCAATACTTCAATCTCGCTATCCTTCCTGGGCTTTGTTAGCTCTGAAAAGCTTAAGAGATTTTCACTCTTTCTCTTGAACTTAACACTTAGAATAATTCTTCCACGCACCCCTTACGCTCATTCATCAACTCTAGAACTTAAGTGGTTCTTGGTCTCTACCTGCCTCGTAGAGAACCTGTGCATACGTGCACTATCTCTCTTAAGCTTTAACAAACTCCTTTCTTGAAGGGACTCAGAATGACTAGGAGTGTCGACATGCATACGTGAAATTGTGCCCAAGGTTGATGAACTCACAATTCGTGGCTCTAGCTTAAACCACCATAGGGATCAAGAATTTACGAGTACAAGTTGTGTCTGAACCTTATAATTTCTTACTTGCCTAATTACACAATCAAGAAGAAATAAAAGGGATATAGTATAACCATTAAGCAATCATGTAAATCCTTGACAACATTCACAGAATATCCAATTTTATTACACAGTTACAGCTCAATTACATAGGGTAGGAGAATAATTACCTATTACAAGTTGCAGCCAACTAACCGATTGTGGTTGTGTTCCTTTACACCCAACCATAGGCTCATAGGCATTCATTCTTATCACTCTTGTCACCCCCATCCAAAGCCATGATATGACTAGGGAACTATGCCATCTCTCAAAGACCTTTTCTCTGTCACAGTATCCCTGTGAGGTTTATCAGATGTTTCCTCAACATCAATCTCGTGTTTGAGTCCTTCAGGTCGTTTTATATGCACTTCATTTTCGTTCACGCATCTCCTCTTGAGATTTTTCTCTCGTCCAATGTCTCTTCTCTTTTTTTCCCTCTCCCCGTATGTATCATACCTTCCTTCTTTAGGGAGGCTTCCAGCCTATCCTGTTCCTTATGTCATAAGGAAGCTAGGTTATGCAGGTACCTGTGGTACTTCGAGCTAACAACCCATGTTTCCATTCATGGGGGTGGTTGATTGTTCAACCACCAGTCCTTTCCTTCATTAACTGATTCTTTCCTTTAGAGATATCATGGCCCGTACTTCAAGGCATCACCCCCCAATAGTCAGTTATGGGAAATTTAACAATAATACATTTACATCATCCACATGCCTTAGCATGGTAATCCTATTTTATGATTAATTAAAAGCTGGAGAAAACATCGATGTTACACCTCTCAATCCATATACACTGGTCATTCTAGAATGAAATGCAGGAAAAATGTACTAACACGGAGCATATGAGAATTTTGCGACTTCAATATTATGTGCTTCCATTACTGGTGATGAGCAACCTCGGGATCTCCCTACACGAATACTTTGAATCTCTCTTCCTAGAGTAGCTTATTTGAGAAAGATTATCAAGTGGATGGAATGGAAAACCTATTGAGATCCAACGTTGATTCATGATTTGAACAGAAGCAATTAAAATTGGTGCATTTGTGGTGATATGGCCAAAATGAATCATAGAAACAAGGAATTCCCTTTGCATCTTCCCTCCTCACTTTATCAAGGAAACTCATTGAAATATTAAAAATATATCAATACTGGGTACACGCAACAGTTTGGCCTGTATCCAAAGTGTTCCCAATAATCCTCATAAAATGTTTGTATGCTAGGTTCCTTTCGGCAATGAAATATTAGATTTTGTGCTTCATGTCTTGGTCTCTATGCAATCATATATATTTTCCAGCGAAAATATTAGAGGGACCACACTATTCTTTCATGTGCCTGGAGATTCAGAAGATTTCTCTCTCATGGAAAGGCTGCATACTTGATGGTTTCGTGGCTTATCTTTTAATCCACATGTGTATGTCCAAATCTCTGGATATGTGAGAGACCATTGCTTAAAGACCTCGTCCCCCTTTTTAGTGAAAAATACATGAGCATCCTCTTCTCGTATACATTGTGGGTGTTTCCATATCCATTCCTCATGGAACAGGTCCCACACAACTTCAGTCCATCAGTCACACGAACTTCTGGTAGAGAATACAAATTGTATGTCTCCATGCATATGACAAGATCACTTATGGTGTTTCATTTGTCCACTTGGACTCAAAACATGGTCTGGATTTCCCCCCCGGTGCATTCAAGTAATTTTTATTCTTACCATCAAAAGAATGTTTTTACATTCGCATGGAAATCATTTCATTCATTGATAGCATGGTTATGTAATCTTGTTAATAGAAAATTTTCAATTTTGCAAATATGCTAACCATTTCTTACTAATCCATACAAATGGATTCTCTTTGGATAACTCATCTTTTTGAAGAACTACTTATGGGATTATTGTTGTTGGACTAACTCCTTCATCTTCTTTGTCCTTCTTTGCAGGAGCTTGTATGACTCTCTTGCCACATTTTGGACGAAGTTGAGGATGAACTTTCTAGCATTTCTCAATCCAATGTCCACTCATCTCGCAATGAGTGCAATAGTTATGTTGTTTCTCCTTTAACAAAATCTCCTTGTCAAGAGGACGTGAAAGGGGTTCTTCCTGTCTTATCTCATTTCCGGTGGGCATGCTCGTCTTCTCTACCCAAACTTTCTTCTTGTGAACCTTGGCTACATCACGGTTAGAATATTGAGTGCAAGAATGTGTATTGCAAGAATCATGCTTTTTAAAATCAAAGAAATAATTTGAATGAACATGACACTTATACCTTCCAGGATTATCCTTGTTGTGGATCCGACGAGGACTAGGACTAGATGATTTATCTCCTCTCTTGGAAACTGATGATGTAGAAATGGGTTTTGAAGTGGCTCTTGCTTCAACGAACTTTGAGCATGCTCCAATCTCCTCTTGACCGTATCCCAAACCTGAAAATCATGGTATTTGTACCACCTCTAATGGTTGAGTGATTTCTTGGCCATGAGTGCCAATTCCACCTCCTCTATATCCCATCTTCATGAGGAGATTCATGCCCATGTTAGTTTCATACTAAGACAAAATTGAACATGAAGAAACATTATATGCCTCGGTTTGAGTTTGTGTATCCATGATAGAAGGCTCTTTGTCCTCCATTCGTTCACCATGCTGCAACTTAGCCAAGAGATCATCTTTGGCTTACAACTCGAGATGCAATTCTTCAATAATTTCATTGAGGACTTCTCCATGAAGCTGAGACCTCTCTTGAAGCTCTTGCTTCTCTTCTTCTACGACCTGCAAAAGTCTCCTTAACTTTCCATTTTCATCTTGAATGTTGTGATTTATCTCTTCTAATTATTGAAGTCTCTCTGATTTATTCACTCCTTTGCCCATCTTGCAAAGCAGTCAGCCTAGCTCTGATACCACATGATCTAAAAATGGGTGAGTACTTTACGCAAGTTTTCAATTAAGAATCATTTTTTGATGAAGTATTCGCGTAAGGATTAAAAGGAATATGAATCCATGAGTATCCATGTTTATAAAAACTCATACATAACACACATGAACTCAAAATGGATTAAAACACATTAAGAGACAAGAGAAAGAGACAACCAATGTTGGTAATGGAGTTCACCCCTCATGGGCTACGCCTCTGGATCTGCCTCACAAGTATTAATCATTTTACATCAATAATGAATAATAATGTATGAGTTTTTCAAAATCTCATAAAGCATAAATAATATGCATGAGAATCTCATAAAGCATAAGAATGCATGAGAAACATAAAACTCAAAACATATAAGTTTACAACCTTCACCACTATGCAAATTAACTTGGTGAACACAGTAAAGTCCTTCCATGTGTGGAAATTCGTCTGAATCACTATGGTTTTATTTCCTGTGGTGATTATGATGTTGTTCATTTTTAACTCTGTTATATACAGGCAATATTGTTATTATGATTATTTTTCAAAATTTTGGGCATATTAAATTGGTAATTGTGTAATACAGTTTCTAAGGCTAGTGAATAATTTTATGAAGCCAACACCAATTTTTGGTTGTTGTTTTGAAAACAAAGTATGGTTTAAGTTTTAAATATTTGAACAGTAGGATGTTTTATTGCAAAAGATATGGTATGTTTGATATATCACTTGAATATTATATTTATTATTCCTCCCCCATTCTACCATTTTTTTCTAATTACAACCCCTTCACGATCCCAATTTCACTTATCAATTCCCTGTTCGGTGATATTTATTTCGAAGAGGATTTTGTGTGGAAATTAAAGGAAGTTGATATGGCAAGAATTGAAGATTGTTGTTATGGATTGTTTTAATACACAATTGATTGTTTTATTAATTATTTGAACAGTATTTGTATATTACCTTACCTCCATGATATCATTTTTCGCTAATTACAACCCCTCCATACTCCCATTTACCTTATCAATTCTATGTTCACATGGAAATTAATAAATGGTATTCTTATGTATGGATTTCATGTGTCTTGTGGTAAATACTAGAGCCAACTTTTGATTTATGTAAACATATTTTCATGTATGTGTTACTAAGAACTTCAGAACTGATAAATTGTTGCTACAGGATGAGTTTTTTCAATAGAGGTGAGCATGGCAGAAATAACAGAGGCAGGAGAAATTGGAATCGAGGTCATAAGAGGCCTAGATTTTCAATTCATTTTGATGTTGACCCACAAGAGTTGAACCAACTATTCCAAGTTCATTATTTAATTTGGTTGGCCATGGAATGTTGCATCCTTGACCAGAAAGGCCCCTTTTCCAGCAGCTTCATAGATTTCATGGCATTCTCATTCCCCCACATCTGTCAATGCAGCCTAAAGTTCCCGCTAATGATGGTTGGTAGGAAATTGTCCACCAACATGTATCCCATCACCATGGTTGGACCACTGTGTCATTTCCTTTACCACCACCTGTTAATCCCAATGTTCAAATTGTCATGTTGTTTCTCCAATTCAGTCTTCACACGCTAGTAAGATATTAAAAATTGATATTCCCCAACCTGTGCAAGACAAAGGAAAGGAATTTGCCTCCCCTTCTTCTCCCTCCATTGATTCCTCTAAATTTGTTTCTTCTTGCCTTCATTTAAAGGATGAATTATCCCATGTAATCAACGAGATATAGCCCCAAGGGTCTAATAAACCAAGGGCTATCCAAGATAAATCAAGGGGAGACAGTAGTGAAAAAAGGAAAATTGTCTCACAAAGTGGCAAATATGGTTTTTAAATTGTGTTTTATGTCATATAGTTGATGAGGACATTGTTCATAAGTTTCAACATATTTTTGGACAACAAACTTTAGTTTGGATATTTTGTGGATAAAATGGATATATCTTATTTTTGGGATACAATTTTAAATTTTGTTGATATTTAAATATTCTATTAAATGATATCCACGGGAGGTACAAGGGTGCTATGTGATCTAAATGATTTATCTTGTATTTTTACTTTTGATGATTGACAAAAGAAAATGATGGGAGTCCGAAGGGGTCCCACCTACTTAGTTATTATAAATTAAGACCCTTAATTATATTATTATTATTTATTTCTCCTAAACTGATTAGTTAAGTTAAATCAACTTAACTAAAGAAAGTAGTTGAACTACTTCAACTTATTGAGAAAGAATAAAAGATCAATGAGAAGAAGAAACAAAGGGAGAATAGAAGAAGAAAAACAAGACTAAGATTTGCTCTTTAGTTACATGAGATAGTTTCAGTTTTCATTCATTTTTGAGCTTACTCGAAAGATGAATTCTCTTGTTGACACCAGGGTCTCGTTGTAGATAGCAAGGTTCAAGATTGAACCATAATTTTCAGCCACTTGTTTTAGAGGTGTTGATTCATCCTTGATAGTCTGTGTATTCTTGTTTGTTTGTGAATTAATTTTCATGGTTGATAAAGGATATCTTGTAGAGTCAAAATGGCAGCAATTTGTGGCAATTGATCCAGATTATTAATTTCAGTTCTACTTTACTGTCGGAGTCTTTTTGTATGGTGTTCATCGGATGTCTCTAAATAAGACTTTGGTCCATACCCTCACGTGGGTTTGTAAAGAGAAAAATACTTTATGTGTCTCAGAATGAAATAAAATCAAATTGTTATTCGGTCTCATACATGTGTTTTTGTGACTTGGTTACTTTTTTCGCTTTTGGTCTCCATGTTCACTTTAGTGTAAAATATGTATACATTTCAATAGCTTTGTATAAACTTTATTTCAAATTGCAACATATATGAAATTATAAAATCAGCCTTAATCCTTTTAATTAATACTCGCAGATTGAGAGAATGTTTTTGAGGCTATGAATCTTGGGTGACATTCCCAACTATCTTGTCCTAGGCAGGCAAGATCTGAAAATGATTGAGTAAGGTGTTCCATACCTTTTTCTCAACACAACTCTTTAGTCCACTTAGAGTAAAGTATAGAAACCCATAATCTAATCAAATAAGAATATAATTCCAATTCATATGTTCTACTAAAAATGGTAAAATATTGGAAAATTACCATGGTCTAGGAAACCCCATTTTAAGGTAGGCATCCTCTTTTGTAATTGTTTCCAATGTAACGTCTTCCCAAGATTTATCTCTTGGCCTCCCCCCTACTCATGCAAGGGTGAAATTAGGCTTCAAGATGAATTTATGAGCATCTATAATAAGGTAAAATTAAGTTATATCTCTTTCGATTTTTTCATTTTACTCAAGTTAACTTTGGAGTTCATTTTCTCAATTTTTCCCCTTCTCTAAGGTTTCTTAAGATCTAGTATATTATGGTCATCTGCATTGACCCATGAACCCCTCCCTTGAGTTCATTTCCACATCTTTCCATTAGTGTCTCAACTTCAAATAGAATAGTTCTTCCAAGTTATATCAAAAGCATCATAACATGCAATAGGAGAATTTTGAGGTAAAAAATGGGTCTATAAACAAAAAATGTACTATTAAAATCAATTTTAAAAGAATCAGTAGGATTCAATATGATGATGACAACTATAAGGGTAAAACATTTTGGAGGGAAAGGAAGAAAAATTCTTTTTTAAATTGTATTTTCAACTTATCTCCTTATGGGTTTACTCAAATTTCAAGTGTAGGAACTTGTTGGATGTAAAATTAAATCTGATATCTAATATATACCCACTAAGCATACTTTTGATAGACCAACAGTGAGGTACACTAAAACTTCATAAAAAAAACATGTTTCTTTTCAAGAAATACATAATTGATTTGTTATTACCTTTAACTATGGGTAATATGATTGGTTATTGTTGGAGAATAATGGTGAAATGCCATGATTAGGTAGAGTATTGTTACTTGGTAGATTTATTTAGAAATAAGTGGTTCAATATATGTTTTTAACAGAGTCTATTGAATCTTCTCTCTCATTATAAATGTAATTGATTTTCTAGTAATGAAAGTAGTGTGGTTTGTTGTGCATTCATTATGTGCATACAAATTTTCCATTTTGGTATCAGATTTGAGTGCTTTGGGCTTAACTCCCTCACAGGAGTGCCCAAGAGTTTGTGATATGTGTGAAAATATAATTTCCATGTGTATGTTTGTTCGAGTGTAATTTTGTGTGTAAGATCGAACTTGTTGTTGGACAAGTTTGATCATGGATGTTTGCATGAGGTTCCATGTGGCTACACGACTAACGAGAATCATCTCCTGAAGGAAATTTTCCATCCACCTGTAGCTCCATGTATCTGACAATTTATAGGAGAGGTCCATCATTAAAGGAGGTACTTGTGCACCCTTAGCTCGACAAGAAGAGCATGTGATCTGGTCAATAAGGTCACATGAAAGGACCTTCCTGTGGGAAATGTCAAAGTCAACATGGCTCATGGATCTCATGGGTCATGACAGGATTTGTGTGCCGCATAGTGTGAAAGTGAGAAAGGCCAATGTCATCACCTACAAGAGGGTATCACTACCCATTGTCACCTGTATGAGGGACAAATTTGAAAATATTCCAAAGACATCGCTACAACCACAACCATTAGTGCCTTCATTTCAAATGAAAATCGAATTGTTGAAGACAAGTCATCTTAGTGCCAACTGCAGCATTTCATTGTTAGTTTTATTGTGGTTGCAGATGTAGTGTATTTGTTGTGTACTTTATATTAATTTTTTTTGTAAAAATTACAGTATAAAGAACAAATTGATTGAACAGAGTAATATTTAAATGAGTGGTTCTCTACGTTCTTCCGCACCAAGAAAAAACAACGTTGATTTTAGTATGTTTATAAGTTCATTATATGATGATGGGTCTTGTTGTGCTTCGGGCTTCAAGAACAACAATTATCAATTATGTTTTGTGTGTTTGTATGTATGTTTAAGATATCAAGTTGTATGATCAACTTTTGAACACATTCAATATCCAAACCACCTTCCTAGCAACTAAGGAAATAACATAGACAAATAATGGCTTCGTCCTTCGGGCCTAAGGTAGGTACATGGTGAGGATGTGCATGGCGAGGGCCAATGTTGAGCCCAGGAGAAATAAGTGTTCTTTGTGGCTATAATGAAAACTAATGATGAGATGGGATAAATGGAGATAGAATCCAGACAATGGATTTGAGGTGGAGGTCCTTTGTAAACTCGAGGCAAGGATGAACCCTTGAAAATTATAGGAGAAATATCAATTAATGTTTACAAAAACATAATGTCTATTATGATAGGTAAACTATTGTTATTGTTTGGATTATAATTAGGATTTGATTTATAGTATTAAAAATGATTAATGGTAACAATTTTCCATTTATGAGGAATTTTCATGATGCATAATATTGATTATGCAACCATCTTCGTGGAATACATGTAACTACAACTTAACAAAATATTTGTAAACTCGAGGCAAGGATGAGCCCTTGAAAATCCTAGGAGAAATATCCATTAATGTTAACAAAAACACAATGTCTATGATGATATGTAAACTATTGTTTGGATTATAAGTAGGATTTGGTTCATAGTATTAAAGATGATTAATGGTGATAATTTTCCATTTATGAGGAATTTTCATGTGGAATAATATGGATTATGCAACCATCTTTGTGGAATACATGTAACTACAACTTAACAAAATATTGTAATCCAATGGAAAATCAACAACTTTAATTTCAATAAAATACTTTTACACTTTAGCTCAATGGAAAATCTACAACTTTAGTGTTAATCAAAATAGTTTTACGTTTTAGCTTAATGGAAACATTTTTGCAAATCCCTAAAGGTAGGGAAGGATATCCATTATCAACATAGAATTTAATTGTATGTGGGGTTAAGTATGAACATCCTAACTTCTTCCAAATGGATGACAACATGATGCAATTTAATGTTCATTCATCCCTCATGGAACGATGAATGAGGAGGTTTCTAACATTAATTGGTATTCATAAATATAGGAATGGGGAACATCAATATTCTTTGTTATCCAAGTGGAAAGTTATTAACTAAGAATCTAAAGGTTTATATCTCCTCCACCAAACATTTCCTTAGAGAAGGGAAAGTTTGAAGGATTTAAAATGTGGACATAGTGGTGGGAGATGTAGCGAGATCATACATAATATCATAATTGTGGATAGTCTATACATGTGGATTATGTGTTGTTCACTTTAAAGGGGACTTAGGCATATTATAACGAGTTTCGACCATGGGTCTTGGTATGTGAAAAGGGCCACTAAGTTATGGTTGTGCTTCCTTTCATTTGGTGGTTGTGCTTCTTTTAATTTGGTGTATTTTGTGTATGGCATATCATACACACTAAATCATGTCTAGAGGTGAATATTCTTTGATGCAAGCAAGTGAATAACCTATTTGAAAATATCACCATTATCAATAATTCTCAATGCCCAATAACATTATTCCCCACGCTAACATCAACTCAATCCAACTTCCCCCTTCTCAATAGACCCATATTTTTTTCCAAAAAAAACAAGTTCCTAACCAATCCCCTCGGGAACACACCATAATAAATTAAAGTAGAAGAAAAGTAAAATTAATGGCAAGAATGATTTTAATGACAAAAATAAAACTTATAGAAAATGGGGCAATCAACGTATTGAACCAAACAAGGTCCCAATATCTTCCCGATCATTCCCTACTAGATTCATGAGGAGAACAAATTCCAAAAAAAAATTGGTTACTATGAATAAGCATTCCTTAATGACGGGCTAGGGTTTGCAAGGCCCCTTACTGATCTCATCTATTAAAAATAATCTATTTATGGACAATAATGTTTATAATTTCCATAAACATTACAAACGATGCAAGTAAGTAGTCTTCATTTGAGTGTTCTTTCCTCACTTAGCTAGGTTTTTGCTACTCTTATCATTTTATGGTTGATTATTGTGACTCCCCCTTGTCCCTAATCTTTATTATGGACATTTAGGAGCATTTTGGCCATGATTTTTACCTTTCCACTTCTCCCTTTCATTATGTTATGGTTGAGGGGGTTGGTTAGGAAGTTTACTTTTTTGGACAAAAGGTTGGGCCTATTACAAAGGGGAGGGTTGAACCAAATTGATGTTGGAAAGGGGAGCAATGCTATTGGGGATTAAGAATCATTGATAAGATGGAGGCTCTTTTTGTGCACCTTAATGGTAGGGGGCATACTGGTTGGATGGAGGTGGTCCTCCGTCAATAGCATGAGGTTTTTGTATCTGGTACTAACCCCTTATTATCCTCTACAATATATATTTGAATAGCCCTAGCCTAGAGGACTATGGGTTCTCCATAAGATGTGGTGGATGCTTCATAATGGTTACCATAAATACTATGGGTCCTCCCTCCATAATATGTGTTGGATGCTTATTAATGGTTATATAAATATTAGAGCCTTATTGTTGAGACATATTTCCAAACTAATTAGCAACATGAGCAATTCAATAATGTGTTGGTAGCATGAAATTACCTAATGTGGATGCTTCATGGGAAGAATATGACCAAGATCATAATAGTATTGTATCTACATGGATTAGATTCCACTGCCAAACTATTAATTAGCATTGCATATGTTATTAAGTTCTTGTTCTATTTTTTTAGTTTCATGTTATGGGTAAAATCATGAAGGTGGGTTACACTTTTGCTTGTTTTATGACAAAAAAAACTGTATTTTCACAATTTCTTCAACTTCCGGCATACAAAAGTATTTTTTTTATTTAGAATTTCACTTTACAGTAAAAACAAAACTTGTGAATAATTTTGTTAGCTTTCCAATGACTATTTTTCAAATTTTTTTTATCACGATTTGATATGTCAATTTTACAATTGTTTAACAGTATGTTCCTTAAACATGAAAGGAATGATAATGAGTAACTTTTTTCTACAACAATATATCTATNTTTTTGCTTTGTTAGGTACCCGCGGGCTGTTTTGGGTTAGCCTGCGGATACCCGCGTGCAGTATAAGGACAGCAAGCGGATGCCCGCGCCCAGTGAGAAGTTAGGGCGCGGGTTACTTGTTTTAAGTGGTTTTTTGAGGATTTTCTCAGCATGGCTTTGGCTAGGAAGATGCATGAGTTGGCCTGATGCCAGGTAAACCTGTATAGTGCATTTTAGGGTTATAACAGGGTTTTAGGCAAACTTGTTATAAAGTCCATTGATATAGTCTCCCATTTCCATTCTGGTACTGGTAATGGCTGTAATAGGTCAGCTGGGTGCTGGTACTCAGCCTTAACCTACTGACAATCTCGGCACCTAGCCAAGTACTCAGTTGTTTCTCCCTTCATATTAGGCTAGTAAAATAGTTTTCTAAGTGTTGTTATTGTTTTCTGGTAACCTGGATGGTCAGAATACGGTTTCTTATGCACTTCATCTAAAACTATGAATTTTAACTCTACTGAATCTAGTATGTAAAGTCTATTTTTAAATCATAATAGTCCCTTCTTGTTGATACTTAGATCTGGTTTATCTGAGTTTACGATACTATTTTGAAATTCTACCATCATCTTAGTGTAATTTCCTTCATTAATACCTATCGTCCTTATTCTTTGTTCCAGATCACTTTTTGCCATGTTGATATTTATCTCAAATAACCCATGGAATCTTCTACTTAAAGCATCTGCTACTTTATTTTCCTTACCCTTGATATGTCCGACCTCGAAGTCAAATTCGCTTTAGGGTGCCCCCCATGGTGAGACACTTGGTCTGATATACTCTTTGTCCAACAATTCGTGTAATTGTATTTTTAATTCTATTAGTTCTAGTAGAGTCATTTGGTAGGGTGCTTTTGAGATAAGGGCTGAACCGGGTAGTAGGTCTATGGATAAGTCTATCTCCCTTCTAGGAGGTAATTCTGGTATCTCATCCACAAAGATGTCTCTAAATTCACGTAGGATAGCAAAGTCTTCTAACTTTGGCTTAGCTTCTTTTTCTAATAGATTCGTCACTTGGATGGCATAAACTTGACATCCCTTTATAATATATTTCTTGAATTGCATCGCTAAAACTTGTCTGACTGATACAGGTTTTGGTCCACCTTGGATTGTTCTAACATTGCTGAAATCATCTTTATAGCTAAGTATCTTTGTATAATAGTCTAGTACTGCTTTGTGTTGTTCCAACCAAACCATCCCAATAATCATATCATAAGATCCTAGTGGTAGGATGTTTAGATTGGTCCTTATATTTTGACCATCTAAGCTGAACTGAAAATAAGAAATAAAGTCAACTAGTTTCCTTTTAGTACCTGTTGCTAGTTGTACAAGCCATGATTTTGCATGCTTCAGTTTCTTAAGTTTATTTGACTCTACTACATCAGCAATAATATAACTTAACGTATCTCTAGGGTCAATTAAAACATAAAATCGACTGTCATTGATTTTACATTCGATTTCTACCACCAAGGATTGGTGGTCATCTTGTAAACCATCTATGGCTATATTTATTCGATGCAGGCTTCTGCCCACGTCTCCCACTGTCGAGGCTTCCTGCAAATTATGAACAACAGTTCTGTTTGCTGAAATTAAACGTGGAGAGTTCCAAACACTTTAATGGCTCATAGGAGTTGTCCCCAAACTTACTTGTTCCTAGTTTTACCAGTTTACCGTTGCCTTGTGTATTTGGATGATTGAAGTGAAAATCCTTTCTTGGAAAAAAATTTGTTCCATTTCGATAAGGAGTTGGTTGGTATCCCTTCTCCTGTTGGTTCATTCAATCTTGCTTCTTATCCTTTCAGGCTTTGGGAAACTCTACCCATTGTTTATACTGGTCATAGCACATTCGTGCTTTCCTGAATACCTCACTCAAGGATTTGGGGTTCTCAAACTCATTTCTGTCCCTTTAGGACTGTGGTAAACAACTTAAGAATAGTTGGATTTTTACCTTCTCCTCCCGGCTGTATGATACAAACCTTATTACTTCCATAAATTTATTTATAAGGTCCTCCATCGTCATTTGTATGATTCGTAACTCGTAAAATTATTTCATCTTCCTTTCATAATATCTTTCAGAAAGGTATTGTTTCTTGAAATACTTCTTAAAGTCGGACCACTCCAACTGTTTCTCCTTTAGGCCCTTGGCCAATTTCAGGTCTTTCCACCAAATGATGGCCTTCCCCTTCAGATTGTAGATGGCCATTGTGACCTTCATGTTGTTGGAATAGTTGTAGATTTGGAAGTATTTTTTTATGTCCAATAACCACACCTTAGCTTCTTCTCATGTCCTCGATTCTCCATCAAAGGTAACATGTTTAATATTTTTAAATTCTCCTTCAAGGTGGTCTACTTGTTTTATTTTTCTGTCTGGTTTAGTTTTTTCTTCAGCTGAAGATGTCCGTTCAGATGAACTGTCTCTTTTTTCTGTTTCCGGCCCATATTTCTCGGAGGCCCTTTTGTTGACCTCTTCGTCATGGTTATCGTCTTTTGTGATTTTCTTGGTTACTATACTACACAACATGACTTCATTTATATCTTGTTGTTCCTGTTGTGCTTTCTTCAATTTTTCATTGTTGGCTTTGAAAATCTGTAGTTCAACAATAGGACTCCTTATTGTTTCTAACACCTCCGTGGGTGCACCTCCATCACTGTTCTGTCTTGTATCTCTAGGATTTTCTTGCTGCGGATTTCCTTCCATCTTGATTTATACACCCTCTTGAGCTGCCATAATTAACAAAAAACAGAAAGGGCTTTCTGTTTGTAACCATAAGATTTATTAGTTTTACATAAATCATAATATATACTAAGAAACTAATGTGGCCCTGTTCAGACCCAGTGTTGTAGCTTTTTTCTCTGATACCATATGTAATGTATCTCAAAAACTGTCTAAAAAAAATAAAAAATCTATTTGTACATTTATCCTTGAATAACTTTGATAACTTCGATAATCAAGAAAGGTAGGCTTTCTATTATAATGCTTGATTCTAAGAGTTTGCTAGATTCCTTACTGTCATCGACTTTCATTACCACTCAACTTAATGTTTTGAAACAGACGATATAAGAAGTTCTTACTCCACATTTCAATGTTTATTTAAATTCCTATAACTATAATTACTTTCCTATTTGTTTGTACCTATAACCATTACGATAGGCTTACAATAAAATGAATTTGGGGTTTATGGCCTAATACTTACGCGTTAGACCATACACATAAACCATTACTATAGATTTACAATACATACAAATTAGCTAAAAGGTTGAGCATTAGAGTATACTCTTCTGCGAAAAGTTTAATATAAGAAGTCCCCTTTATTTTAAAGTATTTGGATACAGGATAGTGGTTAGGTAAGGCCTTCTGGTTAAATTTCATGTACGAATATGTTATAGAACTCTACCGCACTAGTAAATCCCATTCGGCTCCACCTGTCCGAATGTAGTGTCAACTGTACAATATATTAACTACATTTATTGTGATTTGGGGTTAAAGGTTTCCATGAGTCGCACCGATGCTTCCTTAATCCATGGATCATTCAATACCAAAGAAGGGTTAGGTATGATATGTATGTAATCCTGACCAGGGAATTAAGGGTGGTAGGCTACATGCTACAGTCAAGGCCATCACTTGACCTGTTACCCAATGTGGACATGCAAAGTTGATCTCATCACCTGGTCATTCGTAGCTGCAAACATTATTCTTCGAGGAAGGAGTTCGCTAGCTTAATGGATGTTTTTTGTGGGGAGGTTCTTCAGAAGTCTATCTCTGTGTCTCCAATTTCTTGGCGAAGGGAAAAAATGGTGAGGATTTTCTCATAGTGGAGGCGACATCGCTATCTAGCCCACTGGTAAGTTTTCTCATTATTTTTGCATCTCTATTCATAGAGTTGTGGCTGAGTTCTCTTTCTCTTGCAACCACTATGGATAACCTACGTGTCATAGTTATTATACTTTCTGTAAGTGGTTATTCTCTCATTCCCAAATCTCCAGGAAGGCCCTCAAAGTTCCTCCCCTTTGCTAAGTAGTTTTATTACTGCGTTCTTATCCATTCTGTAAATTCTGAAAGGGCTTGATACCTCGTTCCTTTGTTTTCTTGGTGTTTCACAAGTAGATTGCCTCTAGGGCATGATGTTCCCGCTCTACTTCACTATCCTGTATCATCGTTTGGTATTGATTTTTTGTGGGATCTTTCTCGGATTCCATTCCAGAGGTTAAGTTTATCATTGTGAGAGCGTTGCACTGTAATTGCAGTATTTCCTTGTCCATATTAAATAAATTTGATTTGTTTCGTAGGCTCTAAATTCCCGTCGTGGATGGTTATACTCCAGTTAGTATCTGAGTAATGTTCACCTTGACCCAGATCCTCTCATCCTCATCAAAGGGACCTTTCGCTTGTATACGATCCTCGTGAATAACCCGTAACCCCAAAGAGAAAGTCCTTGAAAGGATCTTTCATAACTTTTTTAATTTTGTTTTTCAAATCTTGATTTAATGGTACCTCTCCGGTTCAAAAGATTTATATCATGTAACTAGTAAATATTTATGGGTTTTGTATTAACTTACCATGGTCTATCAATAGGCTAAATTATTCTATGTTACCTTAATCCTTTCTTTGTAAATTTTAAAACAAACGGATTCCTGTGTCTAACATTCATATCAACTGTATTTCGATTTTATCTCCTTAGAAATATTTTTTCTAGTATATTATCTATACCTTGTCTATACCTCAGAGTATAATCATGCACAGTTTAATGTCTCTAGAATCGGTATTGGAACTACTGTTATATTTACAAAAACCATAGTTTCTTGTATAACTTCTTTCTTGAACTGAATGTTGTAACTAAAGATGGGGCCCTATTTGATGTGAGGTACCCATCATATTAATCAAGCTCGCTCCTCGACTTTCAGTTCATGGACACCCATAGCTGGGAGAGCATCCACACAGAAAATCCAAGATAACTACAGGTTCCTTCAAGTGATATTTTCCATTCCGTCGATAAATTTATTCACCCTTCTTTCGTATAGTTCTAATATTTCAATGGAATATTTAGTTACTAATATTTTAATGGTACAAATTTTGCAGAGTCCTCGTCAGTATGCAGTTTCAGATACCCCGCCCATCCTTGGCGACAAAGGTTTTCGGGTTCCATGCCCGTAACCCTCTCTTTCTCATTCTTTTGTTCTAGAGGAAGGGCATGGTCCCTTTCCAGTCCTTTTATTAACTGTGTAGTTCTATTCTAGTTTCGATATCGTTTGATTAAGGGTAACCTGTCTTGTGATGGTAATTTCTATCGTTGAAATAGAACACAGTATGGGATATTTATTGGTTCCCAAAACTGGATGAGATATGTAATATATTCTTAAAAGAATTTTCAGGGTTTCCCTCTCACTTTCTTGTAATGGCATACTGGTTATTTCATTGATTTAATATACTAACGCCATATCGGTTTCTTCCAAGAAAAATATTTTGAATTGAATAAAGGTACTCAACTATTGCCGACTTATATGTATATCTTATCTATAGTTGAATCCAAATAGCATGATGGTAAATAAATTCAATTTTCACTTATACTGTACTCATGTTAAAGTCTTCCCCTTTTGATTTCTAGGTGATTATGTTGTTATTTACACAGTTATGAATTTATTCAGGAGTATGAATAAATTATGTGAATTTTTCGGATGTCCATTTTTCCTTGGGCCTTTTTGCCTCTTGCGATTAGTTCTGGTAACTAAATTGTGTTAACTAATTCACTCCAAATATAATTTCCAACATTCCAATCTGTGGCCCCATAGACCAATTCGTCCTATAACTTTTTCATTAAAACACCGGTTGATATAAATATGTGTAAATGTTGTAGGTTTCTATGATAATTCTTGAAATTTGCAAGGTCTCTTCTGTAATTTAAATATATATATATACATAAATCTTAGGCACTTGTGATTATAGTTATCTCCTAATAATCATGACTTTTCAGCTGGTACATGGAAGAAATCTCAGTTAATTACTCTACTATTGTGCATGCCTTTATATACTAGAAAGTAGGCATACATCTATACATATACATATGTCTACACTATGTAGTTTTCCATTGGCATTCAATACGTATATGACCCCAATCTACATTACAATTTATTTGTGGGGTTTCAACTACAATGTTTTATCTTACTGCAGTAGTAATCCAAATCACAGCTCAAATCTTCTATAAGAATTAACTAGGCATATCCTTTCAGCTAGTATACTTATGGGAATTAATGTTCATAACAGTAATATGATGCAGCAAGGAAAATCCATTCTGAACTAGTATGAAGACATTCTAGAAGTCCATAAGTTCAATAGGATGCATTTAATCTTTCATCCTTAATATTATTTCTAGTTAGAATTAACAGATGCATTCTATAAAGTATTTAACCATATAACATTCAACGAGAGAAGGGACAAAAATAACATATCTAAAATAATACACTGAAAGACAAAGGGAACATCCATGTTCCTCCTAACCGTAGAACGGGGCAACCAAAACAAATTTCCCGATTCACCCCCTAGCCTCACCATGAATCCATGAGGGCGAACATGGAAAAACTTCTCCTCAACAATGTCCTACAACTCCAATAGTTTTTCCCTTGCCTCACACTCAAGTATTGTTCATAACAACAAGTAAATCAATAGTCTCCTTCCCTAACATACTTGGCAGCGTCCTGCCTCCTCACATATACTATGTATCAATTTTCCTAGGTCTTTTTCCCTCTCTAGGGAATTTTCGCATCTTTCTAAATCCTTGATTTTCAAGGGAAACCAATGGCCAAATCATTGATTTTCCACTTGTAACAATCAGCCTAGAGGTATTTCCAACATGTTCCCCACTTATGGAGTCATGGTCAGCTGATTTTAACATGGTTTTTCCATTTGTCCTCCTACAATCAATATAAAATATTTTGTTTTTATACAAGTGTCATAGTCAAATAGTTAGTTGAGTCAAATCAGATCTCTACCTTATCAAATTCAAAATTCAGTATTGCCATACATTGAAAAAAAACTCCAAATTCGAATTTACTAAAAACGTAATAAGTTTCAAGCAATTTTAAATTTCAAAATATTTTATTTTTCTGGGGATGTCACATTCTTTTCCCCTTCAGTAAAAGAATTTCCTCAGTGTTCGTTCCTTTCTTGGAACAGGATTGGATGAGATTTCCACAAATATGCCTCCAACTCCCAAGTGGCCTCCTCAGGACTAGAGTGCTTCCATTGCACCTTTACCATAGCAATGACTCTGTTCCAAAGTGCTATTTCTCTCTGGTCCAGAATGCAGAGGCATTCCACCTACACCAAGTTCCAATCAATCATATGAGCAGGGTCATGAATATATCTTTTAAACAAAGAAACGCGAAATACATTATGAATTATTAGATTAGATGGAAGTGCAAGTTGATATGCTACGGGTCCAATTTGAGCTACTATCTTGAAGGGCCCACAAAACCTGGGTTCCAAATTGGCACAATTCCCTAACTTCAACGAGCTTTTCGGGCTTTCACCTTCAAATAAACATGGTCTCCCACTTGAAATTTCAAGTGTTTTCTTTTTCGATCTGCATAGCTCTTATGTCTGTCCTGTGCTTCTTTCAAGTTTTGTTGTACCTTTCTTACCATGTTCTCCATTTCTTAGAGAATCTCTGGTCCAACCATGAGTGTATCAGCCAGGTTATCCCAGCTAATTGGATTCATACACTTTCTGTCATACAGTATTTCGAAAGGACTCAACTTAGCCAAAGTTTGGTACCCATTTTTATATGCAAATTCTACCAAGTGCAGGTAGTCTTCCCACTTGGTCGGTTTTGTTCTTACGTACATACGGAGAATATCCTCTATGATCTAGTTTGTTCTTTCTGTCTGTCCATCCATTTGTGGATGATCGCTTGTACTAAAATTCAAGTTAGTGTTTAGCCCTGCAAACAATTCCTTCCAAAAACTAGATGTAAATTTTACGTCTCTATCTAAAATCAACATTTGAGGAATACCATGAAGTCTAAAAAATTCCTTCATGAATATTTTATCAATGTTTATAGATTTAAAAGTAGACTTTACAGGAATAAAGTGTGCAGACTTACTGAGTTTATCGATTATAGCCATGATAGAATCATTTTGTTTCTGAGTTTTAGGCAACCCTGTTTTAAAGTCCAGTGATATAGTCTCCTATTTCCATTCTGGTACCAGAAATGGCTGAATTTTAACTCTATTGAATCTGGTATGTTATAGGGTAGGCTATTTTGGAAAACCCTTCTATAAACCTATGGTAATATCCAATGACTCCCATGAATGACCAGATATCTACTACATCCTTAGGTACTAGCCATTCCATAATGGCTTTTGTCTTCTCCGGGTCTATGACAATGCCTTCTGCTAAAATTACATGTCCTAGATATTGTATTTCTTTTTGATATAAGTCACACTTGTAAAATTTGGCGTACAGTTTGTGTTTCCTCAATGTTTGTAGAACTATACTTAAGTGTTCATCATGTTCCTCCTCCATTTTTTAATAGACCATAATATCATCGATAAATACTACCATGAACTTGTCTAAGTATTGACTGAAAATATTGGTCATCAGGCACATAAACATGGCTGGTGTGTTAGTGAGTAAGAAAGGTATGACTACGAACTCGTAGTGTCCATATCTTGTCCAAAACGCTATTTTTCTAATGTCCTCATCTTTTATCCTAACTTGATGATAATCGGATCGTAAATCCAACTTTGAAAATATCTTGGCCCCACCTACTTTATCGAATAGATCATTTATCCTTAATAAGGGGTATTTGTTCTTAATAGTCATTTTGTTCAGCTATCTATAATCGATACATAGTCTTAGAGTACTGTCTTTATTTTTCACGAAGAGGACTGGTGCCCCCCATAGTGAGACACTCAGTATGATATACTCTTTGTCCAACAATTCATGTAATTGTATTTTTAATTATGTTAGTTCTGGTAGACTCATTCGGTAGGGTGATTTTGAGATAGGGGTTGAACTGGGTAGTAGGTCTATGGAGAAGTCTATTTCCCTTCTAGGAGGTAATTCTAGTATCTCATCCACAAACATGACTCTAAATTCATGTAGGATAGCAAAGTCTTCTAACTTTGGCTTATCTTCTTTTTCTAATAGATTCGTCACTTGGATGGCATAACCTTGACATCCCTTTCTAATACATTTCTTGAGTTCCATCGCTGAAATTTGTCTGACTAATACAGGTTTTGGTGTGCCTTGGGTTGTTCTAACAGTTATGAAATCATCTTTATAGCTAAGTATCTTTGTATAGTAGTCTAGTACTGCTTTGTGTTATTCCAACCAATCTATCCCAATAATCATATCGTAATATCCTAGTGGTAGGATTTTCAGATTGGTCCTTATATTTTCACCATCTAAGATGAACTGAAAATACGAAATAAAGTCAACTACTTTCCTTTTAGTACCTGTTGCTAGTTGTACAAGCCATGATTTTGCGTGCTTCAGTTTCTTAAGTTTATTTGACTCTACTACATCAGCAGTAATATAACTTAACGTAGCTCCAGGGTCAATTAAAATACAAATTCAAGTGTCATTGATTTTACCTTCGATTTCTACCACCAAGGATTGGTGGTCAGCTTGTCAACCATCTATGGCTACATTTATCCGACGCAGGGTTCTGCCCAGGTCTCCCACTGTCGAGGCTTCCTGGAAATTATGAACAACAGTTCTGTTTGCTGAAATTAAATGTGGATAGTTCCTCCTTAGATGAGGCTCTCCACATTCCCAACACTTTAATGGCTCGTAGGAGTTGTCCCAAAAATTATTCATTCCTAGGTTTACTAGTTTACCGTTGCCTTGCGTATTCAAATGATTGGAGTGAAAATCCTTTCTTGGAAAAAAAATTGTTGCATTCCGATAAGGAGTTGGTTGGTATCCCTTCCCCCGTTGGTTCATTCGATATTGCTTCTTATCCTTCCAGGATTTGGGAAACTCTACCCGTTATTTATACTGGTCATAACACATTCGTGCTTTCCTGAATACCTCACTCAAGGATTTGGGGTTGTCAAACTCAATTCTGTCCATCTAGGACTATGGTAAAGAGCTTAAGAATCGTTGGATTTTTACCTTATCCTCTCGAATGTACGGTACAAACCTTATTAGTTCCAGAAATTTATTTATAAGGTCCTCCATCGTCATTTGTATGATTCTTAACTCGTAAAATTCTTTCATCTTGCTTTCATAATATCTTTCAGAAAGGTATTGTTTCTTGAAATACTTCTTAAAGTCGGACCATTCCAACTATTTCTCCTTTAGGCCCTTCGCCAATTTCAGGTCTTGCCACCAAATGATGGCCTTCCCCTTCAGATTGTAGATGGCCATTGTGACCTTCATGTTGTCGGAATAGTTGTAGATTTGGAAGTATTTTTTGATGTCCAACAACCACGCCTTAGCTTCTTCTCCTTTCTTGGATTCTCCATCAAAGGTAACTAGTTTAGTCTTTTTAAATTCTCCTTCAAGGAGGTCTACTTGTTTTCTTTTTCTGACTGGTTTAGTTTTGTCTTCAGCTGAAGCTGTCCCTTCAAATGAACTATCTCTTTTTTCTATTTCCAACCCATAATTCTTGGAGGCACTTTTTCTGACCTCTTTGTCATGGTTATCGTCTTTTGTGCTTTTCTTGGTTACTATACTACACAATAGGAATTCATTTATCTCTTATTGTTCCTATTGTGCTTTCTTCAATTTTTCATTGTCTCCTTTGAAAATATGTAGTTCAACAATAGGATTCCTTATTGTTTCCAACACCTCCATGGCTGAGCTTCCATCACTGTTCTGTGTTGGATCTCCAGGAGGTCCTTGCTGCGGATTTCCTTCCATCTTGATTTCTAAACCCTCTTGAGCTACCATAATTAATACAAAACAGAAAGGGATTTCTTTTTGTAACCACAAGATTTATTAGTTTTACATAAATCAGAATATATACTAAGAAACTAATGTGGCCCTGTTTAGAACCAGTGTTGTAACATTTTTCTCTGATACCATATGTAATGTATCTCAAAAACTGTCTAAAAAAAAATAAAAAATCCATTTGTACATTTATCCCTGAATAACTTCGATAATCAAGAAAGGTAGGCTTTCTATTGTAATGCTTGATTCTAAGAGTTTTCTAGATTCCTTACTGTCCTCGACTTTCATTACCACTCAACTTAAAGTTTTCAAACCGACGATATAAGAAATGCTTACTCTAGATTTCAATGTTTATTTAAAGTCTTGTAACTATAATTACTTTCCTATCTGTTTTTACCCATAACCTTTACCATAGGATTACAATTCAACAAATTTGGGGTCTATGGCCTAAGACTTACACATTAGACCATACACATAAACCATTACCATAGATTTACAATACATACAACTTAGGTAAAAGGTCGAGCGTTAGAGTATACTCTTCTGCGAAAAGTTTAATATAAGTAGGCCCCTTTATTTTAAAGTATTTGGATACAGGATAGTGGTTAGGTAAGGCCTTCCAGTTAAACATCAAGTACGAATATGTTATAGCACTCTACCGCACTATTAAATCCCATTCATCTCCACTTGTCTGAACGTACTGTCAACTATACAATATATTAACTGCATTTATTGTGATTTGGGGTTAAAGATTTCCATAAGTTGCACTGACGCTTCCTTAATCCATGGCTCATTGAATACCAAAGGAGGGTTAGGTCTGATATGTACTTAATCCTGACCAGGGAATTAAAGGTGGTAGGGTACATGCTACAGTCAAGGCCATCATTTGACCTGTTACCCAATGTGGATGTGCAAAGTTGATCTCATCACCTCGTCATTCGTAGCTGCAAAACTTATTCTCCGAGGAAGGAGTTCGCTAGGTTAATGGATTTTTGTTATGGGGAGGTTCTTCGGAAGTCTATCTCTGTGTCTCCAATTTCTTGGCGAAGGGAAACAACTGTGAGGATTTTCTCATGGGTGGAGGCGGCATCGCTATCTAACCCACTGGTAAGTTTTCTCATTACTTCTGCATCTCTAGTCATAGATTTGTGGTTGAATTCTCTTTCTCTTGCAACCACTATGGATAACCTATGTGTCATAGTGATTATACTATCTGTAAGTGGTTATTCTCTCATTCCCAAATCTCCAAGAAGGCCTTCGAAGTTCATCCCCTCTGCTAAGTAGCTTTATTACCACGTTCTTATATATTATGTAAATTTTGAAAGGTCTTGATACCTCGTTCCTTTGTTTTCTTGGTGTTTCACAAGTAGATTGCCTCTAGGGAATGATGTTCCCTCTTTACTTCACTATCCTGTATCATTTTTTGGTATTGATTTTTTGCAGGATCTTTCCCAAATTCCATTCTAGAAGTTAAGTTTATCAGGGTGAGAGCATTGCACTGTAATTGCAGTACTTCCTTGTCCATATTAAATAAATTTTAAGGTAAAATCATGAAGTTGGGTTACACTTTTGCTTGTTTTATGACAAAAAAAATTGTATTTTCACAATTTCTTCAACTTCCGACATACAAAAGTATTTTTTTTATTTAGAATTTCACTTTACAGTAAAAACAAAACTTGTGAAGAATTTTGTTAGCTTTCCAATGACTATTTTTCAATTTTTTTTTATCATGATTTGATATGTCAATTTTACAATTGTTTAACAGTATGTTCCTTAAACTTGAAAGGAATGATAATGAGTAACTTTTTTCTACAACAATATATCTATAATTAAACTTATGTTTTTAAGAAACGAAATATACTGCAACAATCTACAGAGACTCTATTTTATTATGACTATAATTTTGAATCTAACGAATGAATATTATAATTTCTAGAAAATTTTTAAGTTGACCAAGATGAAAACGTTGCAAATTTTAAACACATGTTTTTCTACACCTTGTATCTATCTTAATTTTTACTTAAAACTAAAATCTAAATATACCCTTTTGAAAAGAATAGTTTAAGGATTATGAGTATATTTTTTTCTAAATTTTCCTCTGTATATTTTTAGAGATACCGATATTTCATTTCACCGAATCATAATGTCTGCTCAAAATATTATGGAGTGATTTTTTTTAAATACTAAATAAAATTAGATAAAAATAAACAAAATGAAAACGAATTATAGGAATTGAAAGTAGATTCAATTTTGGAAATGTTGGTGTCATTTTAGAAACCAAATTCTGAGTATTTGCAGGAGTCTGCAACCTCTGAAGTTCATGTAAGGTTGGGGAAATTCTCTGGTTTCTGAATACAGTCCCAATTTTTAGTTTTCGACCGAAATAATATTTCGGCTGAAAGGTTTATTTTTAACGGAATTCGTTAAAAATAAACCTTTCGGCCGAAAATTCTTTCGGCCGAAATATTCTTAATGCAGGAAAAACAATCATACAAAACAATCTTGTACATGACTATCGAGGGCACCGTCAGGTCACTGTTCGATTTGACGTGAAAACTTTCGGCCGAATAATGTTTCGGCCGAAAAATCCTTTATTTCGGCCGAAAGAAAAAAGAATTCGGCCGAAAAAATACCGCGAGAAATTTTGGAGACCCGATTCTCACAAAAGTGTTACCTAGCTTCATGATTTTACCCTTTATTTGTTTCGTAGGCTCTAAATTCCCATCGTGGTTGGTTATACTCCAATTAGTATCTGAATAATGTTCTCCTCGACCCAGATCCTCTCATATTCCTCAAAGGGCCCTTTCGCTTGTATACCATCCTCGCGAATAACCCGTAACCCTNTTAATGGTACCTCTCAGGTTCAAAATATTTCTATCATGTAACTAGCAAATATTTACAGGTTCTGTATTAACTTACCATGGTCTATCAATTGGCTAAATCATTCTATGTTACCTTAATCCTTTGTTTGTAAATTTTAAAAGAAATGGATTCCTGTGTCTAACATTCATATCAACTGTATTTCAATTTTATCTCCTTAGAAAGATTTCATCTAGTATATTATCTGTATCTTTTCTGTAACTCAGAGTATAATCATTCACTATTTAATGTCTCTGGAATTGGTATTGGAACTACTGTTATATTTACGAAAACCATAGTTTCTTGTATAACTTCTTTCTTGAACTGAATGTTGTAACTAAAGATGGGGCCCTATTCGATGCGAGGTATCCTATTCGGTTGGTGGACGACCATAGCTTGGAAAATAGAGCATCCACACAGAAAATCCAAGATAAGTACATGTTCGGTCAAGTGATATATTTCCATTCTTTGGATAATTTCATTCACCCTTCTTTCATATAGTTCTAATATTTCAATGGAATATTTAGTTACCAATATTTTAATGGTACAAATTTTGCAGAGTCCTCGTCAGTATGCAGTTTCAGATACCCCGCCCATCCTTGGCGAAAAAGGTATTCGGGTTCCATGCCCGTAACCCTCTCTTTCTCATTCTTTTGTTCTAGAGGAAGGGCATGGTCCCTTTCCAGTCCTTTTATTAACTGTGTATCTATGTTATGGTTTTGATACCATTTGATTAAGGGTAACCCGTCTTGTGATGGTAATTTCTATCGTTGAAATAGAACAAAGTATGGGATATTTATTGCTTTCCAAAATCGGATGACATATGTAATATATTAATAAAATTATTTTCAGGGTTTTCCTCTCGCTTTCTTGTAATGGCATACTAGTTATTTCATTGATTTAATATACTAACGACATATTGGTTTCTTCCAAGAAAATGATTTTGAATTGAATAAAGGTACTCAACTATTGCCAACTTATATGTATATCTTATCTATAGTTGACTCCAGATAGCATGATGGTAAATAAATTCAATTTGCACTTATACTGTACTCGAGTTAAATTCTTCCCCTTTTGATTTCTAGGTGATTATGTTGTTATTTACACAGTTATGAATTTATTTAGGAATATGAATAAATTATGTCAATTTTCGGGATGTCCATTTTTCCTTGGGCCTTTGTGCCACTCGTGATTAGTTTTGGTAACTAAACTGTGTTAACCAATTCACTCCAAATATAATTTCCAACATTCTAATCTGTGGACCCATAGACCAATTCGTCCTATAAATTTTTCATTAAAACACCGCTTTATATAAAGATGTGTAAATGTTGTAGGTTTCTATGATAATTCTTGAAATGTGCAAGGTCTCTTCTATAATTTAAATATATATATATGCATAAATCTTTGGCACTTGTGATTATAGTTATCTCCTAATAATCATGATTGTTCAGCTGGTACATGGAAGAAATCTCAGTTAATTACTCTACTATTGTGCATGCCTTTATATACTAGAAAGTAGGCATATGTCTATACATATACATATATCTACACTATGTAGTTTTCCATTGTCATTCAATACGTATATGATCCCAATCTACATTACAATTTATTTGTGGGGTTTCAACTACAATGTTTTATCTTACTACAGTAGTAATCCAAATCACAGCACAAATCTTCTATAAGAATTGACTAGGCATATCCTTTCGGCTAGTATACTTATGGGAATTAATGCTCATAATAGTAATACGACGCAGCAAGGAAAATTCATTCCAAACTAGTATTGAGACATTCTAGAAGTCCCTAAGTTCAATAGGATGCATTCAATCTTTCATCCTTAATATTATTTCTAGTTAGACTTAACAGATGCATTCTATCAAGTATTTAACCATATAACATTCAGCGAGAGAAGGGACAAAAATAACATATCTAAAACAATACCCTGGAAGACAAAGGGAAGAACCACGTTCCTCCCAACCATAGAACAGGGTAGCCAAAACCACTTTCCCGATTCACCCCCTAGCCTGACCATGAATCCATGAGGGCGAACATGGAAAAAATTCTCCTCAGCAATGTCCTATTGCTCCAGAAGTTTTTCCCTTGCCTCACTCTCAAGTATTGTTCATAACAACAATTAAATCAATAGTCTCCTTCCCTAGCATACCTGGCATCGTCCTGCCTCCTCACATATACTATTTATCAATTTTCCTAGGTCTTTTTCCCTCCCTTGGGAATTTTTGCAACTTTATAAATCCTTGATTTTTAGGGGCAGCCAATGGCCAAATCACTGATTTTCCACTTGTAACAATCAGCCTAGAGGTAGTTCCAACATGTTCCCCACTTATGGAGTCATGGTCAGTTGATTTTAACATTGTTGTTCCATTTGTCCTCCTGCAATCAATATAAAATATTATTTTTTTATACAAGTGTCATAGTCAAATAGTTAGTTGAGTCAAATCAGATCTCTACCCAACAGTCATAATAATTAATTAGAATTATCAAATTCGAAATTTAGAATTGCCATACATGGAAAACAATTTCCAAATTCGAATTTACTAAAAACGGAATAAGTTTTTAGCAATTTTAAACTTAAAAATATTTTATTTTTTGGGGGATGTCACATTCTTTCCCCCTTTAGTAAAATACTATCCTCAGTGTTCGTTCCTTTCTTGGAACAGGATTGGATGAGATTTCTGCAAATCTCCCTCCAACTCCCAAGTGGCCTCCTCAAGACTAAAGTTCTTCCATTGCACCTTTACCTAAGCGACAACTCTGTTCTGAAGTGCTATTTCTCTCTGGTCTAGAATGCATTGCATTCCAACTGCACCAAGTTCCAATCAATCATATGCGTAGTGTCATGAATATATCTTTTCAACAAAGAAACATGAAACACATTATGAATTCTTAGACTAGATGGATGTGCAAGTTGATATGCTACGGGTGCAACTTGAGATAGCATCTTGAAGGGCCCACAAAACCAGGGTGCCAACTTGGCACAGTTCCCTAACTTTAATGAGCTTTTTCGGGCTTTGAACTTCAAATAAACATGATCTCCCACTTGAAATTTCAAGTGTCTTCTTTTTTGATCTGCATAGCTCTTATGTTTGTCCTGTGCTTCTTTCAATTTTTGTTGTACCTTTCTTACCATGTTCTCCATTTCTTGGAGCATCTTTGGTCCAACCATGAGTCTATCAGCCAGGTTATCCTAGCTAATTGGAGTCGTACACTTTCTATCGTACAGTATTTCAAAAGGACTCAACTTAGCCAAAGTTTGGTACCCATCATTATATGCAAATTCTACCAAGTGGAGGTAGTCTTCCCACTTGGTCGGTTTTGTTCTTACATACATACGGAGAATATCCTCTATGATCTAGTTTGTCCTTTCCATTTGTCCATCCATTTGTGGATGATAGCTTGTATTGAAATTCAAGTTAGTGTTTAGCCCTGCAAACAATTCCTTCCAAAAACGTGATATAAATTTTACGTCTCTATCTAAAATCAACATTTGAGGAATACCATGCAGTCTAAAAAATTCTTTCATGAATATTTCAGCAATGTTTATAGCTTTAAAAGTAGACTTTACAGGAGTAAAGAGTGCAGACTTACTGAGTTTATCGATTACAACCATGAGAGAATCATTTTTTTTCTGAGTTTTGGGCAAACCCGTTATAAAGCCCCGTGATATAGTCTCCCATTTCCATTCTGGTACCGGTAATGGCTGTAATAGGTTGGTTGGGTGCTGGTGCTCGGCCTTAACTTGCTGACAATCTTGGCACCTAGCGAAGTACTCAGTTGTTTCTCCCTTCATATTAGGCTAGTAAAATAGTTTTCTATGTGTTGTTATTGTTTTCTGGTAACCTGGATGGCCAGAATGCATTTTCTTATGCACTTCATCTAAAACTGTGAATTTTAACTCTGTTGAATCTGGTATGTAAAGTCTATTTTTAAATCATAATAGTCCCTTTCTTGTCAATACTTAGATCTTTTTTATCTGAGTTTGCGATACTATTTTTAAATTCTACCATCATCTTAGTGTAATTTCCTTCATTAATACTTGTTGTCCTTATTCTTTGATCCAGATCACTTTCTGCCCTGCTAATATTTATCTCAAATAACCCATGGAATCTTCTCCTTAAAGCATCTGCTATTTTATTTTCCTTACCCTTGATATGTCCGACCTCGAAGTCAAATTCGCTCAAGAAGGCTAGCCATCTTGCTTGTCTTGCATTAAGATCTCGTTGGCTAAACAAATATTTCACCCCGCTATTATCCATCAATAGTAGAAATTTTTTGCCCATTATGTAGTGTCGCCACATTTTTAAGGCGTATATTACCACTACCAATTCCAAGTCATGAGTGAGATAATTTCACTCGTGTTCCTTTATTTTCTAGGACTCCTAACAAATAACGTGTCCTTCCTGACTTAAACGTAAAGAAAGATGATTCCTTGCTTTTGACCCCACTGTTAGACGTAAAGCAAGATGATGATGTGTTCCTTGCTTTTGACCTAGTTTTTAGACGTAAAGCAAGATGATGATGTGTTCCTTGCTTCTGACCCAATTTTTACACGTAAAGCAAGATGTTGTATACCTTGCTTCTGACCTAGTTGCTAGGCGTAAAGGAGGATGTGACTTGCAGTGAGCTACAAAATTAACAACTGTGACATAGAGCCAGTCTAGTACTGTGATGCGCCAGCCTAGCGTTGTGATGATGTATCATTTTTTTATACTGATACATATTGATGAAGATGATGATGACATTCTTTCGATAATGATGATGCTGTCGATGAAGAAAACTTCCAATGATTTATAGATATGCCAACCAAGATGATATTGATGATGTTGTCCTCCTGCCTGATGTTTTTGATGATGTTGTCCTCTCTCTCTCACATGATGCTACTGAAGAATAGCCTTCTTGTTAATGGGGAGTGTTGAAATAATGTAACTACAAAGAGTATTCTTATTATTATTGATATTTTATTTATAATATCAATCCCCATTGTGGATTGATCATGTCGGATATTGTAATAGGATCAAATCCCCTTTTGCGGATTGGTCAACAAACAATTATAATAGGAAGAATAAGATGTTGGCCCCAGCAGTTAATAAGAAGACCCAGAAATATAGTAAAGGTGGGTTTACCCACCCAGATTAAGAAGTTGGCCCTGCCAGTAAAGAGACACTTCACACATGCCAGAACTTGTATAAATAAAGGAGGCTAGTGCCTCATTTGATCACAACTCACTTGCTCAGTTTGAGAGACAAGTTTTGATCTGTTACTGGCAAA
>SNQJ01S0003015.1:213064-265264 GCA_010110895.2 Picea sitchensis
TAATAATAATAAAAAAATAAAAAAATGAAGCTTTATGAAGGATTTTGTCAAAGGATTTTGTCAAAGAGAGAGTTTTCATTAATGAATATTATATGTCATGGATCGAGAACCGTCAAATATCTAATGGAGCTTCTCACCTAGTGTAACATTTAGAGGCTAAATATATTTTTGTATAAAAAGCTATGTTTTGAGTACTTAATGATTTGTCTTAATGATTTATCGTGGTTTGTATTATATGTGTAATGTATGTATTTAAAATAATAGCTTAAATAATCACCTAGTGTATAATTTAAATTTAATATTTTTCTTGTTAAATATATTTTCGTATAAAAAGTTATATTTTGAGTATTTAATGATTTGTCGTGGTTTGTATAGCGGATTTAAAGGTTAAAAATATGTGTTTAAAAATAGATTATTATTATATATGTTTATATTATATATTTAATGTATTAGCATATGTTTAAAATAACCTCTTAAATAATTTTGTTAAGATTTTGTATTTGGGGTAAAAGGAATTTGTTTGTTTTTAGATGATTAGGTATAATTATTAAAATTTATACAAAGAGGTTAAGATATTTTGTAAAATTTATTAGACGGGTTTTAAGAATTTTTTCAAAAATACAATAAACATTAGAGGAATATCCTAAGCATTGTGAAGAATTATTTGTTTCATACCTTTCATAGAAAAATGGGGTGTCATTACAATAAAAATGTATCGTCATTAAGATGAGATTATGCATTAAAATAAGAAAAAAACATATTAGATCAAATTTGTGTAACATCCCGCTCTACCGAGAACATGTTATCGAATTATTCTTTGAGGACATTTGCATGCAAGTGATCCGGTTATAGTACATTGTTATTTGTTTCGATTATGGATTTTACATGATGATGGTTGATGAGTTGTGATATATATATATATATATATATATATATATTCACGGATGCTATTGATGAGTTTCTCCTCACTGTGCAGGACACTTGACAGATTGTGGATGTCGATGACACCAATCGACCTCCTTGGGCTCTGGATTAAGTCAGGGAGTGAATTGAGTTTTGTTTGAGTATTTCATTTTATGCATATGTGTCATATGATTGATTTAGTATGGTTATGCATATGGATCAGTGACAATGTTTTGTCAATGGATGCAAGTTGATGAATGTTTGTTAATCTGACTCACATAAAGAGTAAAGAGGTCATGCATAGAAACCAGATATTTAGGGAGAGGTATGGCAGCGTCTCTGTCACAACCTACTAGCACTCCCGTCGTAGCTCGAATTGTAGGTTAACGATTACCTAATTCGAGATCGTGAGGGCAGACTGAGACAGTTTCTCATGAAGATTCCAAGGGGCATGCAATAAGGAGGAGTCTTTATTCCTTAGAAGCCCTTAGTCTCTCACAAGGTCCCCGAATGGAGTGCTAACTCCAAGGATTGGACAACTACCAAAACCAGTCAGAGGCGAGTGGCACCATTGGAGCACAAAGGTGTGTCTTGAACAACACATCGCGTAAATAAAACTTGAGTCAGTGAATCTAGGTGACCTAGAAAACCTTGAAAGAATAATTATAAACCTTGAATATCTTTAGACCTTGCCATATTTGAATAATTAATGAAAATTTTTATTAATTATAAATTTCAATAAAAGTCTAAGACTATGCTAAAAGATTAAGCCTAAGTCTAAGTTTTGTAAGGAGACTAAACTAAATTATTATTTAAATTAAAAATGAATAAGGTAAATCAATTTAAGAATTAAGAAAAGTGAAATAAATCTAAAGATTTGATTTAATACACATGTGTGCAAGAAAATATCAAAATGGAATTTAAGATAAGAAAGGAATAAAGCATGAGAGAATAAGTGTACACATCTAATGATATCTAGAGTGTAGCTACTATTAGTCTAACTAGAAGAAGACTCATATTTTAACTCTAACTTGGATTTAGTAAGGAGTCAATCATTAAATGAGAATATGGGGAATAAAGAGACAAATAAGAGCACATTTGGGAAATGTGAGGGAAAATGACTTTAATTAAAATATGATAAGTAATTACTTGTACAACTTGGCGAGACCGGGAATAATCATAATTTATTTAATAAAAAAAAATCAATGTTGCATGTGGGCATGTGTGAGTAATGAAATCCCTATAAAGAAAATGGTCTAGTTGAGAAAGGGATCACATGGTTATTGGTAAACTTATGTGCCAAATTGTTTTTGATTGGTTTTCCTGGTGAGAGTTGGGATACCAACCTTGAAATAGAGTGGTGGTTTTACCTTGCAAGGCAAGCTTGGAGCTAGAGTATTTATGATTTTGTGTGTGTGGCCCCTTTGCAATTCGGAGATTAAAGGGAAGAAGAGTAACCCTAATGTTGACGGAGGTACCAATGAAGTCCTTGGATTAGCCTGCAGAGGAGATCGTGTGCTAGTACAAGCTCAATCTCTTCAAGTTCTTCGGTTACGCAATGCAGGGAAGACGCGTGCAGGTCTCCTGATTGAGTATCATCTTCAGATTTCCTTAACTTCTTAGCCACGGTATTTCATTTTTGAATTATTGATCTGTATTGAGTGCAATGGATACGTGAAAAGAGACTCCCCACTTTTATAATTAATCTTCCCAGTGTAAATTTTGCTTCGATATTCTTATTATTGTAAGATAGTAGAGGTCACATGTTGAATCGATTTTGTTCTGTATATTCTTTTTAAAAATATTATGGGTAAATTCACATTAGTACTCTTCATGATAACATGGTTGGAACAATGAGATAGGTTGGGAAGTTTAAAGTTTAAATTATACTTCAAACACAGTGCGTAGCCACTGAACCCTTGATTAATCCATGGGTGAGAGAGCAAGTACTGTAATTACTTGAAATTTGACGTTGATGACCAGCTTGTAGTATATTCTTGATGTCTACAAGGAAGGATACGATGGCGCAGATTCTATCGACTACTTTGGTGAAAGGCGACATCACCAGACTTCCCGCAATTGCTTTTCCCGGATTCAACCATTGTCAAGTATTACCCCTGTGTAGCGCTAGAGTGGGCGAAGAGAAACCTTGTTGTGTTTAGTTCTCAGAGCATTGATTTATTGCGTTCATCAACTTTCGGAGATGCCAAAACAAAAACAAAAAAAATACCGACACCTGACTATCGATTGCAGCTGAGAGTAAGTTCTTCCACTCGTAATCTACCCTAATTCAAGAAGTGTGCATTCTTCCACTTACGTTCGACAGGTCTGTTAGAACCTCCTGTAGTAAGTCATAGCCGAGAGTTTCATTTCTTAAATAAAACAAAATGGTAGAGTTTATCCGATTTTAAGATTTCTTAGAATTATGTATTTGTTTAAAGAAGCTTGTTCTTATTAGGGTTCCTTATAACCGAATACATAATGTAGCTTGATTTCTTTACTTATTACTTGTTAAGATTGGTCTTCTTTAGTTTTATTTAATGGATTGTAAGCAGTTTTATTTTAAACTTATTTGTTTATTTAGATTGATTTTTATAGTTATAAAAGGAACATGTAATGAAAGGTAACTCTGAAATTGCATGTATTACTTAAAAAAGGTTTCAATCCTCTTGTGATTCCTTGTAAATAGGAATGTAATTTAGCCCTTGAAATTTTCTTATATTGTTTAAATAAGATTTTGATTTCTTAAATTCTTATAAAGGAATATTAGTCTCTATATCCATCTTTGTATAGTGAGGATGAAAATTGGTTAAGTTAATGTTAATACTCCACTAGTCTTTGTAAGCTCCTAACGTTTTTTTTTGGCTTGAAGTGCTTACACTAACACACACCTTTCTTTTTATATGTCATATTACCTGGAAAAGGTTTATGTGATTATGGTGTGGTAAGATGTGTATTTTATTGTTAGTTTCTTATTGTCAATTTATAATTAGAAGGTAAGGGGATATTGCCAAAGAAAACATTAAGGAAAGGTTGTGGAAAAGTTGATATTGTGTACTTAGTAATTGTGTACTTGGAAAATAATATTTTTAGGGTAATATTTATTTAGTGTATCAACACTTGGTTGCACAATGATAACAGGTGAATTGTATAACGCTCTTATCATAGTATTTATATAAGTGATATGAAGAGTAGGTAATGAAGTCTTAAGTAGTAAGGCCGAGTGGATTAATAATGGTTAGATTTTGATCTCTACCTCATACTAAGATGGTACTGAGATCATGTGTTCCTTATTAATATTTTTGTAATATTCTCGTACTTATTGCACTTAATTATTGCTTGAAGTTGAATTTAGCAAAGTAGTTTATCCTATCGCACTATGAAGGATTGATGGTTAAATGTAGTTGATATATCTATTTGAATTTTGTCTTGGGTTGGTTAATGGGATTTAGATACTTTCTTGTTCCTCAGAACAGTGGCCAGTCATGAGACCTTAAGTGGTCAAAATCAATCGGATGAATCCTGGACTTGAACATTGCTTATGTGTCTTTGAGCTCCTAACCATGCAGGATAGGTTGGGCGGGTAGTTTCCTTGTGTTATCATTTTGAGATGTGGTTGAGTGAATAATAGTGATGATTCTTACAGTTGACTGCAATGGATTTAATTGCGTAGTTATTGATTTATGTTGTGTCGCATGTCACTTGTCGTAACATTTATAAAAAAAAAAAATCTCTTCTTGTACTCACTATTGTTGTCGTAATGGAGGGTGCGTTACATATGGTATCAGAGTGGGTTCAACCCTGTGAATTTGGACCGTTACACCTTTCCATGTGTTAAACTTACGACTTAAATATTATCGCTAATTAAAATTTGAAATTTGTCCATGCAGGTAATCATGGTTACAGGATGTCATGGAAGTGAACGATATGATGCTCGGGGAAGAGGTGTGATGCCTCCAATAGCATCCACGCTAGAGGGGTCTAACTCCAAAGGAGAAGAACAAGTCTTTGAGAAAGAACAGGTCGTTGTGGGAGATGTGGCTAGTTTGATGAGGTCCTTTCAGAGGATTTCATAGGCCCTGATTAAACAACTAGATAGAGATGAGGCCAGAGCGTCTATAGCCAATGAAGGTTCACAACGCACTCCAGCTAGCAGTGATAGCATTCATAGAGAACTCGAGAAGGTGAAGTTTCTCAAATTCAATGGTGCCACGGATGTCTCAACCGTTGAGGCATGATTGGAGAACATGGCGATGTGCTTTGCACTTCGTGACTACACCTCCAACATGAAAGTCCGCATGGCGGTATTTCAATTAAAGGGGAGTTCTCTTCTATGGTGGAAGACACTCCTACCTCAACTAAACATGGACGTCGAAGACGTGTCATGGGAACTATTCGAGGAATGGTTCCGGGAGAGGTATTTGTCAAAGGAATTCATTGAGTGCCAACTCAATGAGTTCAATGCCTTACGACAGGGTGATCGTATCGTGCGAGAGTATGAGGCCAGATTCATGGAGTTTCTTAGATATGTTCCACATCTGAACACAGAGAAGCTAAAGGTAAACAAGTTTATGTTTTGCCTTAACTTCAACATTCATGTGAAGATGAGGATATTAATGCCGCAGACTTTGCACGAGGCAGTACAAAAAACCCTCATAACTGAGGAAGAGCTAAATAGCAGGGGTCGGGGCAGGACTCCTGCAAGACTAACTAGACAGACGACATCAAGAGCGCAGCAACATCAGACACAAGCCAGACAGACATCAGCGTATCGAGATACGTCTAGAGAACCCATGTTCATGACACCACAACGATCGACTCCTCAGTAGAGGACTCCCTACAGAGGAACACTGCATCAACTGCAGTTTAAGCATGTTTAGCAGAACAGACTAGGATCTCAGACTGGTAAGCCAGTGACTTCTACTTCGGGGACCAGGAGTATTGGACCGAAGAGTGGATGTTGGACATGTGGAGAGCCACATTACCAATGAGATTGTCCTATTGAGAAGTCTAGAGTGGCCAGATCAGCAGGACACACTACAGTTGGATATTTGGGCAAGGCCCATAGAATTCATGTTGCGGTGAACAACCGCCAGGCTGAGTGCTAGTCCACTTTTCTTGAGACGTCAGGTACAATCATCGACCAAACCTTTAGTATTTTGATAGATCCAGGTGCTACAGAGAGATTTATTTATAGTGCAACATTAAAGAGAATTAAGGTAAAGGAAGTCAAGCATGACGAGTTTAGATACGTAGAAATGGCTTTGGGTGCCAAACAGAAGGTTGGAGGAAAGGTTACGGACTATATCATTAACTTGGGATATTTTGCAATGAATTCCAACCTATATGTCATGATCTTAGGATCTTATGAAATCGTGATCGATATGGACTTGTTGGAATCGCAAGATGCGATACTCAACTGTAAGACGAAATGGTTAAGTTGACATATGATGTGGGACAGAGAAGAGTGATTGTAGGGAGAAACCAAGGAGTGTCCTTGAGGTTCATTTATTCCCTAAAACTATAGAAGAGCATGCGCAAGGGATGTAATTTATATGCAATCTTAGTGCTAAATGAGAAGGGTGAGGCAGAAAGATTATAAAACCTTCCTGTAGTACAAGAGTTTGCAGATGTGTTTCCAGAAGAGTTACCAGGTTTGTCACCTGAAAAAGAGTTGGTGTTTACAATCTACTTGAAACCTGGAACTGAACCGATAGAAAGAACACCATATCGGATGTCAACGCATGAGTTGCAAGACTTGAAAATACATTTGAAGAAATTGTTGGACTTGGGACTTATACATCATGTTATCTCTGAAAATGAATCAGTCAATTTGTTCCTTTTGTAGGTGATAGCATGGTCATAAATTAGGGTCCTATATAAATTTTAAAATTTTATAAGTGTCAAAATATAGAATTTAAGATGTTATCCTAGAAATAAATCAATCGTCAAAAGGTCTTTTCAAAAAATCAAGAAAAAATCTTTTCAACAGCTAACATTTGTTTTGAAGTCGAAGTTAGCTAGTGAAAGCCTCAGATTTCAATGGCTAAAGTGTACTCTCAGGAGCAAGCGAGCCGGTGAAAGTGTTAACATGGGTTTTCCTCCAACGACTCCAGAAACCCAAAAAGGATACGTCAGACACACGTCATACAATCATCATGGAGATTTAATGGACGTAAATGAGTGATGACACATTTTCATCACGTTTTAGCAAGACATCATGATAGATTATGCTCACGAATTTCGTGGGGCAGACAGAGAAGGTTTTGAAGATGTGACACACTCTTAATCATCATTGCAACTAGAGGATAAAGTATCAGTTAGCTGATGACATAAAATCAAATCACCATTTCCTATTTCAAACTCACGGTGTTCAAAAAATTCTATTATGGGGTTTCATATTTCATTGCTAACACGGGGTCATTTTCACCAGCGCTAGCCTTTTCCTTATTAAGAAGTTTATTGTTTCAACCGTGTACAAATTAGCTGGTAATTAAGTTGCATATGGAAAGGAAGCAAGGAGGATGGCTTCTAAGGAAGGAATTAGACAATTTATCTTGTTTGCAGTCTTATCCTGAGGTGCAGAAGAGTTTCTCAGACACAGGTTGTATGACATATGTGGAAAGGTTGTAGGAAGGCTATCACCAGGCGATAGCAGAGATTTTTTCAAAATCATACGATGGAAGAAAAGATACAGTGGGATCTCTGGAACTGGTAGTTGATGAAGCTGCCATCGCTTCAGCAATTGGCTTACCTGGAACAAGCCAAAATTGGTTTAAAACAACATTGACCAAGAATTTGGATTTTAGATCATACCTCAAGACAGAATTCTGAAGTATAACCTGGAAGAAAGGTATCCCTGTTTCTTACCTTGAAGATGAATGACAAGATTTGTTCAAAGGAATTTGGTTATACTTAACCTCAAAGAACAGAAGCCTAACCAAGGTGTGTAATAAGATCAAACCCGAACCATTCAGCATCAAAAATTCCCTTTGTCATTATGGCCTGATTAAAATGATCATCTTGGAAGAACTGAGATAGAGAGAAATAACTTGGCAACACTTTCTCTTCTGGGAAGGTTTTGAGACCCAAACTCAACCTATAAATGAAAAGAAGAAAGAAGGAAAGACGCAGTCAACTCCTCAAAGTAGCTCAAGGAGAAGTAGAGCTCTCCCAAAGCCACCAGAAGACAAAAATTCTAGCATAAATCCCAATAAAGCTAAAAAGAAACTAGATTTTGAAACAAACTCAAAGAAATCCATAGTAAAAAAGACAAATTCTCTAAATATGCCATACACATATTCAGACACAGAACCAAAAAAGAAAGATGAAAGTCCAGAGCACTCCATGGAATCTGCACAGGATTTTGAATTTTTTACTTCCAAAGATGAAGGTGAAACCTCAAGAAATAAGAAATCACAGAAGATTAAGGAGCTGAAGGAGGTAATATCACAGCAGGAGGTTCTAGAAAGGGTGATAAAGGCAAGATATAAATCTTTTTCAAAGAATTTTGCAAAGAACAATGCAGCTTTTGAGAAGCTGGCACGTGAAAGTATAAAGGATAAGAAGAAGAAGAAAAAGATCACAAAGGATTATAATAGCTTATGTTGGTTAGCTAATCCCCTGAAGAGGAAAATCAAAAAGTTGAAGGGAAAAATTACCACACATCCAGATTTACAGGTGCTGGCACAGGTTGCTGTAAATTTGTAGGGAGATCAATCAAGTAAATAATGATTTTTGATGGAACAACAGTTTTGAATATGAAAGTTTTCCTTTTTTATTAAAACAGAGCTTCCACCAACACAGAATGCGCAATTATAACCAATTAGCTTTAAAAAGCAGAGTTTTCATCAACTAATTAGCAAATCCTAAGGCGAAATAGTTGGTGAAACCACAGAGTAAGAATTTTGAATATTTGAGCTCGAACAGAGCGGTTTTGGGGTGATTTAAAGGATAAGAGGGCATCAAAAAGATGAATCACCAAATCACGAAATATTCAGTTTCAAATATTCGTGGAGATTTTGGAGGTGAATTCTTAATTGGTCAACCAAAGCTTTGTTCACAGCTGTTGAAAGTTTTCCAACTACTGAAGACATGTGTCCTTTCCTCCATGACACATCAAAGACATAGCAATGATGAAGACCAAATGTCGAAGACAATCTTTGAAGACAGTTTGATTCATAGGAACTAGTTCTTAGTTATCCTATTGTATTTAGTTTTGTTTTTGTTTTCTATATTTAGAAATTCAGATCCATTTTTCAGGGATCTGAGATCTATTGTAAAGGTTATAAATACTTATCATTTTGATAAAGTAAAGGTTTGATTTTGGATAGTAGAAATACTATATTGTAAACAGACCTTTCATATGATAATACAAATCACAATTTCCCCCTCCCTATTGATGTCAGATTCTCACCTTTCCTTCTGTACTTTTATTCAAGTTGTTTTAGCTGCAGAATGACTATCATCTTATTGGTTAGCTCATNGGATCTGAGATCTATTGTAAAGGTTATAAATACTTATCATTTTGATAAAGTAAGGGTTCGATTTTGGATAGCAGAAATACTGTATTGTAAACAGACCTTTCATATGATAATACAAATCACAGTTTTCTCTCTCTATTGATGTCAGATTCTCATCTTTCGTTCTGTACTTTTATTCAAGTTGTTTCAGTTGCAAAATGATTGTCATATCATTGGTTAGCTCATAACTTGATTAATAGTTTCTTATCCTTGTTTATTAAACCCTACATTTGTATTTGGTTTATAAGCATTGTTTTCTCACCCACTTTAAAAGCTATCATCTGATTATTGATCCTTGAGAGCACTGGTTCATTTGATTCTCATTTTGACTGTCTGAATACCATATTGTAATTGATTCATCCCATTGATCCACGCATACAAAATAAAAAAACAATTTTACTTTAAGTTACCAAGTATCTTTGACCCACAACCACAAAGAGTTTCTTGGAGTGATAACAAATTGGCATCGTTGTCAGGGAGAGGAGATTGAAGCTCAACTTTCCTGGGAGACAAAACAGAGCTGATCGTTGATGATAGACAAAGATTAGACATTACATTGGTTGTAATCATCTATATGGAAACTCCACAAGTTCATCTTGGCTCCAAAGAAGATTAGTACCAGGGCGAATCCACAAGAATCACCTGTCACACCAGTGCCCAACCCAGAACTAATTCTCAGAAGAGGAAGATCATTTCAAGGCCAGACTTCAAAATCAGGTACCCAAAGTAATCCTCTTTCTCATTCTAATAAATCCATAGCAGAAAACATTGGATCTTCTTCCTCTAAGATTGTCAGTGAAAAAGTGTCTGTAACAACTGCAAAAGAATCAATCATTTCTTATCAAGAGGAAAATATCATTACAGAAGAAGTGATAGGCTCAAATTTGGTTGAATAATTATCTAAAACTTTAGAAAGAAATCACAGCTCATCATCCCTTGAGTCTTTTCACTCACAGCAAGAAGAAGACCATATAAACATTCACACTAGCCTCCTTGTTGTAGAGCATATTCTTCAAGAACTGTCTGCTAAAGGTGAGGAAAACTTGGCTGAGCAACTTACAAAATTCTGCATAGCCTCATACAAAACTTCTTTCCTATCAGATAATTCTTCCCCTTTTAAATTAAATTCCCCCAGTCCTCAAGGATCAATAAAAAGTTTATCACCTCTCTCACCAATAATCACTATGGTTGCACCTCCTCCTTTGACCAAGATGCAACAAATCCTAGCTACTAGGTATGCACCATTGATATTGCCAAATCCAGTATCAGCCATGCCCACAGGAGACTATCAGAAGTATATGCCCAAATTCACAGGTGAAGGTGATGTGACTGCTAAAGAACATATAGAAGCCTTTTACAGTTATGCAAAAAACCTTAACATTGAGGAAGAAGATGTTTGGACTCGAGTTTTTGTCCAAATCTTAGATGGCCATGCCAGGAAGTGGTTCAAAGAACTTCTTGTTGGTTCAATAGCTAGCATAGAGAAATTGGATGGTATCTTTTTGAAGCACTGGGGTGATAGAAGATATTTCTTGTACTATATTACTGAATTTGGAAATCTCAGGAAAGAAAATGGTGAATCAGTCTCTGATTTCACTAAAAGGTTCAATAGGATGTATAGTAAAATTTCAGCTAAGATAAATCCCTCAGATACCTCTGCCAAAATCACATATGAAAATTCTTTTGATTCAGATTTATGTCTATTGTTGAGAGAAAGAAGGTCACCTATACTATCTCTGATGAAATATTTTGCCCTTGAAGTGGAATCGAATATATTGGTTTCTCATAAGTTGAAGGGAAACACTGATAGGAGAAAGCCTAGAGATGAAGCTTCTTCTTCATCCCATACTAATCCAAAACTAGACAAGATGGATAAAATGTTAGAGTCTTTAACTTCTAAGATATCTAAACTTAAAATTGAAAACAAGCAGCCTGTTAAGGGAAGGGGTACTTATGATAATACAAACAGAAATTCCAATCAGAATCCAAACAACTTCAGGAGAAATAATCAGCAAGTGCAGATTTTACAGAGAGAAAGAAATCCTATTGAGGATTAGAAGATAAAGGCTCCTCTTCAAAATGTTGTGATGGAAGAATATGATGAAGATGAATGTCCACAAGATCATGATGACCATATTCATTGTTTCAAAGTAGAGTTGGAAAAATCATTTTTGACTAAAAATGATTATGAGGAGGCCCTTACAAATGAACAAATTAATGAACTTTCTGATGGCAATGGTGTATTTCAGGTAGATGAGAAAAATAGATACAATCTCATATCTAAGGCAACTGCTGCAAAACAGAGTACTACACCTGCTCCTCAAAAGAAAGATCGTGTACCTGCCAAGCAGTAGAATCAAGATCAGCAGAACTTAAAGGAACCACAAATTGCATTAAAAGCACCATCCCATGAGGTAAAAATATCTGACAAGACTTCATTATCTTTTAATATTGAAGAAGAAATCCAAAAAATTAAAATTCCAATCCCTCTAGTTGAGCTGATGAAAAATGAGTCATTTAAGAAAAACATTTTGAGCACCCTTGATCCTAGCTACACTTATGACTCTGCTGATATCCTCAACATTCAAGATAATCAACCTATTATTGTTCTAGGACCTATGATTGAAGATAGGGATTTGATTTGTCCACCATTTTACATTTATTTGAACATTCATGACAAAATATTGCATAATTGTCTCTTAGATTCAAGTGCATCTCATAATCTGATGACAAAGGCAATGATGGAAGAGATTGGTCTAGAAATCACTAAGACTTATCATGATATTTTCTCTTTTGACTCTAAGAGAGTTAAATGTTTTGGTCTTATTAAAGATTTGGCAGTGACTTTGACCTCAGCATCAATGAAAACCATGGTGATGGATGTGGTTGTGGCAGACATCCCTCCCAAATTTGGATGTCTCTTTTCTAGATCTTTCATTAAAAGAATTGGTGGAAATCTGGAAATGGACCTATCATACGCCACCATCCTGATGTTTGGTGGAGAAAATAGAAGGTTGTACAGAGAATCTTATCTTGCATACATAATCAATGATGATCAGAATCTAGTCAATCACCCAATTTATTCAGTGGACACAAGTATGGGATCATGTATACTTCAAATCGATGACACTCTTTCAAAATCATTATTACTTAAGAAGCCCATTGTGCAGCCAGCAGAAATAGGTGAGAATGATTTGTGGACAATGCTTTTTGATGGGGTATGTACAAGAGAATCAGCTGGAGCAGGCATAGTCATTATTTCCCCATTGAAGGAAACCACTCATTTGTCTTTTAAGCTTGATTTTAAAGCAACTAACAACATTGCAGAGTATGAGGTGTTGCTCCTAGGACTAAATGTAGCCAAAGAGAAGAAGATCCAGAGACTACATGTGTTTGGAGATGTAGACCTAATAATTCAGCAAGTAAACAAATCTTTCCAGGCCAAACATGTTAGGCTAAAAGCCTATAGAGATGAAGTTTTGACAATGATTCATGCTTTTACAGATTTCAAGATTACTCATGTTCCTAGAGCCATGAATGAACTAGTTGATTCATTGGTTGTTTCAGCCTTCTCTTTCATACCTCCATTACCTCCTAAATTAAACTATGAAGTCCAAGTAAAGTATGGGCCATCACTCCCTGATAATGTAAAGTTTTGGAAGGTTTTTGAAGATGATGTTGAACTCACCAGATTCCTTGCAGTAATGGATGAGTTTGCAAATTTGTAGATTGATTTGGAGAATGAACATGATGAAGAAGTTGAGAAGCCAAAGCTAAGAAGTAAAATTGGAGCACATAAAATTGTTCGATTGTCCACTAACAGAATTCCTAAAGGATTGGTCCCTTTAGAAAGGCTTTTTGAAAATAATGATGTAGTTGTCAAATTGGAAAAGAAGGAAGAAGACTCAGATGTCTTTTAGTTTAATGTAGCCCGTGAACAAGATCCTAAATATGTCAACTTATCTTCTCATCTGTCTGAAGAACAAAAGGTTGATTATGGTGAGTTGCTAAGAGAATTCTCTGATATCTTTGCTTGGCAATACAGTGACTTGAAAACATTCAACACTAAGATAATTCAACACAAGATTCCTCTAAACAAAGATACTAAACCATTTAGGTGGAAGCTTAGATCTTTCAGTCCTATGTTGCTGCCTACCATGGAAAAAGAGATCGAGAAATTATTGGATGCTAAAATTATTATACCTCTTAGATACTCAGATTGGATTGCTAACCTTGTACCTGTCAGAAAGGAAAATGGAGAGATTAGACTCTGTGTGGATTTCAGAAATTTAAACAAGTGTTCTAGGAAAGACAAATACCCGCTGCCCAAGATGGAATACATTTTACAAAAGGTGTCAGGGTCAAGTGTGATGTCCTTTATTATTGGATTCTCCTGATACAATCGGATTGATGTCCATCTGGATGACAGAGAAAAGACTGTCTTTACCACTCCATGGGGCACTTTCATGTATGAAAATATGCCTTTCAGACTGATGAATGCTAGAGCTAGTTTCCAGAGAGAAATGGACATCGCATTCGTTGGAGAGAAAGACAAATTTTTTCTGATATATCTTGATGGAATAACTGTTTTTTCAAGCAGCCATGAAGATCGTTTGCAGCATTTGAGGAAGGCATTCCCAGAATGTAGGAGGTATGGCATTTCTCTTAATCCTAAGAAATCTAATTTTTCACTTAAAGAAGGGAAATTGCTTGGACAATTGTTTCATCTCATGGGGTAAGGATTGATCCAAAAAGAGTAGAAGCCATTAAAAAATTGTCTCTTCCTAGATAAAAAAAGGATATTCAGTCTTTCCTTGGAACTATAAACTTTATTAGGAGGTTTATAGAAAACTTTGCAGAACTTACAAAGCACATTACTTGTATGTTAAGAAAGAATTCTGAAGTAAGATGGACTGAAGAAGATAAACACTCTTTCAATGCTATCAAAGAAGCCATTATAATAGCCCTTATTTTAATCAGTCCTAACTTTGACAAGGAGTTTTATATCTTTTCATTTTCTTCAAAAGATACAATTGCAGTTGTACTATTGCAGAGAAATGTTGATGATCAGGAACAGCTAGTTGCCTTTTTCAGTAAAGTCTTGAGAGATGCTGAAGTAAAGTATGAACCATTGGAAAAACAAGTTTACTTTAAGTTACCAAGCATCTTTGACCCACAACCACAAAGAGTTTCTTGGAGTGATAACACATCCAAGTGTTTCACCTTGGGTTGCACCAATAATTTTCATAAGAAAGAAGGATGGATCATGGAGACTTTGTATTGAATATCGTCAATTAAACAAAGTAACGATCAAGAACCAGTATATGTTGCCAATAATAGAGGATTTGTTTGATCAGATGAAAGGAGCGAATGTGTTTTAAAAGATTGAATTGAGAACGAGATATCACCAGTTACGAATTAAAGAGGAAGATATTCCTAAAACCACATTTAAGACGAGGTTCGGACACTATGAGTTTATAGTTCTACCGTTTAGACTGACAAACGCCACGGGGGTATTCATGAGATTGATGAATGGGGTGTTCCTTGAACAGTTGGATAAGTTTGTTCAAGTATTTATTGATGACATATTGATTTATTCTCAGAAAAAATAAGAGCATGATGAACATTTAATATTGGTACTACAGTGTCTACGAGAAAACAAATTATACAGGAAACTGTCAAAATTTTCTCTTTACCAATCGAAGATTCATTACTTAGGGCATATCATATCTAGTGAAGGTATTGTTGCGGATCCAGTGAAAGTAGAGAATGTTATGGAATGTCCTGCACCGAGAAACGTACAATAAGTATGCAGCTTTATTGGTTTAGCAGGATACTACCAACGATTCGTCGAAGGTTTTTCGAAGATAGAAAATCTGATCAAGGAATTGCAGAAGTAAAACAAGAAGTTTGTATGGACTGAGAAATGTGTGGAAGCATTTCAAAGACTCAAGGAGTTTTTGACAACATCGCTGATACTAAAAGTATCTAACATGGACAAGGAATTCTTGGTATGCATAGACGCATCCAAGGAAGATTTAGGATGAGTATTGATGCAAGACGGTCGATTGATCACTTACATTTCAAAGAAATTGAGAAGGCATGAGAAGAATTATGTAATGCATGATTTGGAGTTGTTGGCCATTGTATATTCCTTAAGAATTTGGAGACACTATCTGATTGGATGGAAATTCAAACTTAAGACATATCACTGTGGACTACAACATTTATTTATGAAGAGTGACTTAAATGCACGACAGAGGCATTGGTCAGAACTACTTAGTGAATACGACTTCGAGATTACTTACATAAAAGGTACAGTGAACAGAGTAGCAGATGCGTTAAGTCAGAGACAATGCATATTCTCAGTAATACCTCTTGAGACGAATCTTTGAGAAAAGATTCTAACTATACATATTGACGATGAGTGGTATGAAGCTAAGGAAAATATTGGACAAGATACCCTGATGGTACCAAAATTCGAAGGTTATTATTTAGACAACGATGGATTGTTGAGATTTAACGAAAGGATTTACGTACCGCCTAATGATGAATTGAGAAATTTGATCTTCAGCGAAGCTCATAGAGCAGTGTACATGGTTCATATGGGAGTCATGAAGATGAGGGTGCACCTTAAGCCTTTATTCTTCTGGAAAGGAATGAAAGAAGACATAGTTAGTTATGTGGCGATATGTTTAGAATGTCAGCAAGTGAAAGTTGAACATATACATCCAGAAGGATTACTACAGCCACACGTTATTCCAGAATCAAAATGGGAGGTCATTTCGATGGAATTTATAGTTGGATTTCCACTGACGACAAGGAGACATGACTCGATTTTTGTGGTAGTTGACACTTTGACGAAGAGTGCACATTTTCTTCCTATACGTACGACGTATCAGGTGCCTAACATAGATAGATTTTTTTTCAACAAGATTGTAAGGTTACATGGTGTGCAAAGATGGATCATATCCAATCGAGGGTCGGGTTTTACACAATGATTTTGGACTAGTTTCCAAGAGGCTTTGGGAGCACAATTGAACTTTAGTACAACATATCACCCTGAGACAGACGGGCATACAGAAAGAACGAACCAAATTTTGGAAGATATGTTGCATATGTATGTAATGCACCAACAGAAACGTTGGGAAGAGTTCTTTCCACTCATAGAGTTTTCATACAAAAAGAGCTACCAAGGTACCATTAAAGTGGCATTGTTTGAGTTTCTTTACGGGCGACCGTGTCAGACGCCATCGAGCTGGGATCAACTTGAGGATAGGGTCCTAGTAGGACCAGAAGTGATCCAAGAAATGGAAGAATATATGCAATTGATAAGACAAAGGATTAAAGAAGTGCAAGATCGGCAGAAAAGTTATGTTGATGCGCATCGCATTGAACGCAATTATAAAGTTGGTGACCGATTTTTCTAGCGGGTGAAACCGCACAAGAGTTCGATCAAGTTTGGAAGGGGTGATAAAATCTCTCCTAGGTTTGTGGGACCTCTCAAGGTTGTGGAAAAGAAAGGACCTGTGGCTTATAGACTATCATTGCCTGATTCTTTGAGGTGTATGCATGATGTTTTTCATGTATCTATTTTGATACATTATGTTAGTGATCCTACACATGTGATTGACATGAGTTATTTTGTAGGTGTCGGACGAGGATGCTCTCACGGTGGAGCGAATCCATATTCTTGACCATCGCATTCGACAACTACGGCATTGAATAGTCGATCAATTCAAGGTCCAATGGGAAAATTATAGTCCACACTCGGCTACCTAGGAGGATGCATATGATATGCGTCAGCAGTTTTCTTACTTGTTTGATAAATTAGACATATATATCTTGGCATATAAGTTTCTATTTACTGCATTTTATATACTATACAACTTCAAGACGAAGTTTAAAACTAAAAGGAGTATATAAGGAATTACTACCATTTTAACAACTCTAATAACTCATGATTAGTAACACATAGTCTTTATGTATTACCTTTTTTAATTATTCAAATTATTGTATATATTCATTTAACGATGAGAAACACATTTTTTTATAATTTATTCTAAAACTATCTTTTTGTAATTTATTAATGAAACTATATCATTCTTTAATGATGAATACATTAAATTTTATTTTGATTCTAATTAATCTATTAAAATTATGTTAATACTAAAAAAAATTAAAATTATATTAACATTAATAAAATTATATATCACTTAAAAATGCAAACACTTTAAAAATTCAATATTCATATTTTAAATATAAAAATTTCAATTCGGAATTATAAAACAAAATCTAAAAAAATCAATCAAAAAAATATAAAAATTCTATTTTTTTTCCAACCAACTTTGAATTGAGTCCAAGCATGACACAATTTGTATGAACAAAGCCTGAACCAGGTTTTACCCAAACACAAGAGAGATGTTCGTCCAATTTGTATGAACAAAGCTTGAACGAGGTTTTACCCAAACACAAGAGAGATGTTTGTCCGCTTGAACTTGAATGCATAAAAAGTTGAAAAAGTTCATCCTGAAATCTCTAAAGGCAGGAGAAGAAGGTATGAGAAGGCTAGCTAAATCTTAGACAGTATTAAAAAATGAAAAAATGAGTTGGAGGAATTTATGAAAATGTCTTTTTTTTTTTATGAAATTGAAATTAAATAGGCATTTTCTTCCAAATCATCAAAACTATAGTGATTTTGGAATGATTCTCCTAATACTTTTTAAGCATAAAAATAACATTCTAAAGAAATCCAATCAATTTGTTACCTTTCTTAAGGTTGGATAGACCAATTTTGATCTCATTAAGCATTAACCATCATAAAAAAAAAAATTATATCTCATAGTTCCTTAAAGTGATAATTACAAACCTTTTCCAATGTGTGTAATACACAACAAAGAAATGCATGGCCTTCTTCAGCTCTTTACTTTCTTTACATTAATGCTAACATTGTTGTTTCAATGTACCCTTCATTTCTTTATGGGTAAAGCCTCTTCTTGTCTAGTATTATCAGAAAGGGGTTGTCTAACTGTTTTATATTTTGGTTTTTTTTGTTGGAATCTGGTGACATAAATCTGCACGAAATCACTATTTTCTGTTGATTAAAATCAATTTTTAAATGAAAGAATGGATTCACCATGATGGAAAACCCTTGTAACAGCAGTCAGATTATACAAAAATAATCATCCAAATCTACTAAACTAACAATTTTTCATAAAATTTCTGATAAATATTCCAAAAAATATAACCAGAAAAAAAGTCAAAACCTAAAACATTTAAAAAAGAAAAAAAACCTAAAACATTTAAACTACGGAGATGAGAAAGATCCATTCCAATGTGGTCTAATTTCTGGGATATTGCCAAAAGTTGCGTATGTGTATACTTGCATAAGCTAAATCTTCTGTATGAGAGCTTACTCGAGCTAAACTCATTTTGCGGTGGACGTTTTCTGACACCGATGTTGTCGAAGTGTTTGTGAGGCACGTTTGCTGTAACAGTCATTAAAAGGAAGAATGGAAACAAAATAACCCTACCCATTAGGCTACAAAATTATACCTCCGATTACATTTTTATTTAGTTTTAAGTGCATGTTAAAGATTATTTGTATAATGTTTTTTTCATATATGTGCACAGTGGTGCAATCAATGACAAAGTATATACTGAGAATATTAGGACTCACTGGGTTTGTCTTTACTTGCGCAACTCTTTACATAATGTCCTCGCTTTTCAGAGCTATATCAATTTTTATTATTGTACTGTTGCAACTGAGCTTATAATTCATTGACTTTGTCTCTATCTCTGCATTCCATGCAATACGATAGCATAGCATCGTGCAATCGCTTTCTTTCCTGTTTAGGCCCTGTCTTTGTCTTTCTCCCATTGTCTTACCAGAGAATATCAGCAGCGATGAAGCCGAAGAAGAAGAAGCAGCAGCTACGGGTTCTCATGTTCCCGTTTCTGCTGTGGAGATACCTAATGCTGAATCCCAATATTTATCACAGTCCTCCTCTCCCTGCAGACTAGGCATTGAGGGTAGACATAATAGATTTGTGTGTTTTCCTATTGTGGACAAAAGGTTTCGGCTGGTTTAGAAAATGAAAAGAGACCATACAATGAAAAGCATGGCTGCACATGGTAAGACATTATCAAATCTGTCAGCTTTAGAATTACTCAGACTGGTAAATTGATAAATATTAAATGTTTGGGTTCCACGTTCACATCTCTCCACTCTGTAACAAAATTTTAATCTTTGTTAATCACTCACTTGACAATAAGTTAGCCACCATAGTAAATTTTAAATATGATCAAGTAAAAAAATAAACATGTAAATGGATATCTTTATAATAGTGAGGAAGTTAGTGGTTGAAATCACAACCATTGATGCCTTTAAACTTAATAAAAGTTGTTATTTTAAAATCTCTTAAAAGGAAGCTAATAAATAAAGAATTTATGCTAAGTTTAGATTTTATTAATCTGAAAATATTTTTACATAAAAATAATAATAGAGAAATTATTTTTATATAAAAACAATATTATAGAAAATATTTTTACATAAAAACAATAATATGATTTGTTTGTAGATTTAAAAGAGAAAAACTTTATACATAACAACAAGAATATAATTTTAAATTTATAACAATTTTTTTTATTTAAAATTCTTGTTACATAAAAGTGACATATGGAAAAATGTAAATTTAAAAGAATATTTATATTTATTTTAAAAATAAATAAAAATTGAAAATTTTGTATATGTAATGCTAAAAGTACTCAATCCAACATATACATCATTACATAAAAGTGAGAGATGAAAAATTTTAAATTTAAAAGAATATTTATATTTATTTTAAAAATGAAAAATTGAAAATATTATGTACATATAATGCTAAAAAAAGTCAATCCAACATAAACATTGTAACTATAGAGTGCATTAACTATATATAAAGGTTGGTATGTTATAGAGTAGCATTAGCTATATATAAAGGTTGGTATGTTAAAATTGGTTGAGAAGATGGTAATATAAAGAATTATAAAAGTCAATCCAACATAAACATTGTAACTATAGAGTGCATTAACTATATATAAAGGTTGGTATGTTATAGAGTAGCATTAGCTATATATAAATCTTTCCACAACTTCTTTATATTACCATCTTCTCAACCAATTTTAACATATATAGATTTATTATTTATATATAACAATATTATTTGGAAGAGAAATTTTTTTATGTATGAAAAAAATATATAATTTGTAAATTTAAGATAAATTTACAGTATTCAACTTTCTCATCACTTCCAGTAAGAGATGGAAAAAAATATGAATATATATATATGAAACAGACTAAACAAAAATAAGTTTAGTAAGTTATTTATCTTCAAAACATCTTGAAGATAAATACAATAGAACTGTGGATGTTAATTTTTTTTTTTCAATCTTCATATCTTCTAGAAAATAAATGGCTTCGCTGCCGATGTGGTACATGCAAGTTGGGATTCTCAAGCAATTCAATAGCTCAGTTAATGTATTAAAAGGGCTTCCAGATTCGACTTAGGTAAAGTTTTGGAGATTCGTCCTCGAAAGTTAAGAGATTCGTACTGGAAGTGTAATTTTATCATCATGTAGGGCTGTGCGATACTTTGTAGCAGCTACAGTTCAACTTCATAGTTTCAACAGGAACGAATCTTTCTGAAAACAAATATCATGATAAGATGCTGAGTTAAAGCCTGCACGCAAAGTAAAAACGAGGCAAAAGTATAAAAAAGAAGGATATTGAAACATATGGACAGCGCAGCAAAGCAAGTGACGATAGAAATGAGGAAGGTACATTGCACTGTGCTGGTGCAGTTGATTAAGATATTGCTACTGTGCTGGTGCAGTTGATTAAGATATTGCTTTGGAAGTATTTAGAAAAGAAAATTCAGAAAAAGGTGACAGGGTGGATGGGACCATTGTACATATATACATAAGTAATCAGAATTGAGGAGACAGGTTAGTATGATTGAAGTGAGCGAGTCATGCAGCTTTATGGATGATGCTGCTGACTTTTAGTGGTAAAGAAGAGATGAGAAAGCACTGCCAAAAGGCTACAATGGTGGGTACTAGTAGTGAGTCCAAATGTGCTGCAAATATCTAGCTTGCTAAACAATATTGAATCGGACAGTTTATAATCCAATTGCTCTTGTATTTAATTAATGTTAAGTAGTAGGCTGGATATTGCTCGTCATATATGAGTTTGGCCCATTTAATAACATGGTACTGAATCTAAATACTCGGCAATATAGGATTCCAGCTTCTCTTTTATTGTTGGGCTAGAACTTTACATTGTTTTTAAGAAGAAAAGAACATTTATTCTGAACAAAAGAAATCTAATAATTTATTAAAAATAACAAAATTACAAAAAATAAATATCTAATTATTTATTAAAAATAAAGAGTTGATACTAAGAAGTATTTCACACTTATAAGTCTTATATATAAAATGTTCATCTATCTTTCTTCAAAAAAAAATGCTTCTGTACGTTAGTATATTTAGCAGTATATATAAAGTGTCCATCTATCTTTCTTCAGAAAAAAAACTTATGTTCGTTAGTATATTCAGCAGAAGAAAACTTTCTTTGCTTTAAAGCATATCTATGGGATGCCCTCGCCCCGTAATGATATCTTCTGAGCTCTATATATAGTTACAAAAAATTACAAAATTCCAAAAGGTTGCAAACAATCAGTTCCTTTACAGCCAAATAGTAAAGAAATTAAAACCAGGATTCATGGGACTCGATGATGTCCCAGGTTCCTTCTTGCACCTCCAGTCCTGTTTCTTCAATGTTTTTGTTTGGATATACCTGTGCAAGTAAAATGTAAGAAAATGCACATCGTAAGTTCTTGATATTCCAAAATAATGGCTGAAACAAATAATTCTCATTAAAACAGAATCTCCTTTCATCCATTCTATAACTAAGAGGAAATCGCCCAAGATTTGGAATTGTGATATTTTTTTTTTAAAGAGGAAGAATGAAAACCAACTTTTCTGAAATTGTGTGTGGTTTGGACAATCCCAACTCTAAATGAGAAAGAATGATCTAAATGAGAAAGAATGATTTGGGGAGAGGAATATGATTCTCCCAACCCGAATGATTTGGGGAGAGGAATATGATTCCTCACAACCCCTCCCCTTATGGATTGCTCCATCAAAGAAGGCTCAAGGAAAAGCTTCATTGAAAGAATGATTTGGGAAGAGGAATATGATTCTCCCAACCCGAATGATTTGGGGAGAGGAATATGATTCCTCCCAACCCCTCTCCTTATGGATTGCTCCATCAAAGAAGGCTCAAGGAAAAGCTTCATTGAAAGAATGATTTGGGGAGAGGAATATGATTCTCCCAACCTGAATGATTTGGGGAGAGGAATATGATTCCTCCTAACCCCTCCCCTTATGGATTGCTCGACCAAAGAAGGCTCAAGGAAAAGCTTCATTGATATGGCCATACCAGGCGGGACAATGGAAAATTAAGGAAAAGTGCTTAGAATGTTGAGACTTTGAGTAACATACTTAAGGAGTAGGGTGTCCTTATCCTATAAGAGCTTTGCCTTTTTGGCGAGCCAAATTCCCCATGTCAAGGTGAAGGTTAGGGCTTTGAAAGTTTATGTGGCTTTCTTTTGATACCAATTTCTTAAATCTTCTTCTATGAAGTCTCTTTGCCAAAAGTTGCATACTCCATGTCTTCAATTTCTTTGGAGACCTACTTTGAAAAGCTGCAAGAAAGAATAAGATGGTTGTTGGTTTTAAGGTATACTTCAGAGAAGCAACACCTACCTCTACCTTAAGAACCATTTTTTTTTGGTAGGATATCCCAAGTAAAGGGCATGTTATTGAGGAGCCAACATAATTTTTTTTCTTCTTTTTTGGAACATCTAAATTTCCAAATAGATTTCCACTACTAGATCAACTCTTGGATTAGGAAAAATTTTAAGAACCCCCCAAATTTATATGTATAATAAATGGGTGAATCCCCATGAAAATCTTGTAAAATCTTGGCTAATTTTTCACTAAATTATAAAATATTTAAAATTTAAAAGATTGTGAAGCCTTGGCAATTTTTTTGATAAAGTATAAAACCATATATAACAAGTGTGACGTCTGTGTAGTTTTGGTGCATAGATTTGAATTCATGCACAATTTTGAATTAAAACATATAGAAGATGCTTATACCAATATCAAAATTGCATTAGCCTATGTTCCTAAAATTAGTGTTGCAAGTGAAGTGGTGTGGCATTACTTATCAAAATTACTTAAAATATATTCATAATAGCAATAAAAATTATGTTAAAACCAACAAATGTTAACATCTTTTTTTTATAATATAAGACAACAAACTCTTCTTAAATAAATTGTCAACCAACTATTATTTATTCTATAAAATCAATAGTCAATCAGATTGAAAGAAGATGTGCTAAATAAAAAAATGACTAGAGGGGGAAAAAACGCCTGGAGCAGGACAACGTAAAATTTCAGGAACTCATAGAGAACCTCAAACTGGTAGACATGGAGAATGGCAATGGCACCTACACCTGGACCAACAAAAGATCAGGACACCAACAAATAGCCTGCAGGCTAGATCGTTTCCTCATTTCAGAAACTCTCCTTTTGGAAGGCCCCTTAGTAGAATCCAACATCCTCCCGAAGGCAGGCTCGGACCATTGGCCGGTTCAACTCTGGGTAGACATTATCGCCACCCCCAAGTTCAAACCCTTCAGATTTGAAAATTTTTGGCTTCCCCATCCATACTTCCAGGAGCTAGTCTATCACTAGTGGAGCATATCGGAAATAAAAAGGGGTACAAAAATGTATTGCTTCCAGCAAAAGCTTAAATATTTCAAACAACAAGTGCGTAAATGGAACAAAGAAGTCTTTGGGAACATCTTCCAGGAAAGGAAACTACTGGAACAAAAACTTGAGACGCTACAAGCACAAAGCATCCAAATGGGGCTCACATTAACTCAACAACAAGACGAACAAAATATCAAACGACAACTGGAAGAAAGATACATGAAAGAATAAATTCTCTGGAGACAAAAATCACGGGTTCAATGGCTAAAAGAGGCAGAAAAAAATACCAAATTCTCTAATCTCTCAGGAACAAAATGAAGCCCTCATGACACCCATAACCCAAGATAAGGTGGATCAGGCCATCCAGGACTTACCCACGGGCAAAGCTCCAAGCCCAGATGGCTTCACCACAGACTTTTTCCACTCATGTTGGCCAATGTTAAGGAACGAAGTGTGGAAACCAGTCAAAGAATCTCGCAGCTCTGGCAAAGTACTCCCAACACTATATGCCACCTTCCTCACCCTAATACCCAAAGAAGAAAGAGTCACTAATATGAAAAACTTCAGACCCATAGCACTTTGCAATGTGATTTACAAAATTATCTCCAAGGTCATCGCTCTAAGACTCAAGCCAATCCTACCCTTCATTATCTCCAAGGAGCAATCTGGATACGTTGAAGGCAGGCAAATCATGGACAGTGTCATTCTGGTCCACGAAATAATCCATTTACTCAAGAGCACTCGCACTCCAGGTATGCCTCTAAAATTTGATCTTTCAAAGGCTTTTGAAAAATTAAGCTGGGAATACATGAGAGTTGTCTTAACAACCTTTGGCTTCTGCAAAAGCTGGATAGCTTGGATAATGAATCTTATCTCTTCCACCTTCTTCTCTATCCTAGTCAACGGAGTCCCCTCTGAACCTTTTTCACCTTCACGAGGAATAAGGCAAGGTGATCCTCTCTCCCCCTTCCTCTTTGTTATAATGGTTGAAGTCCTTGGCCACTACATCAAAGCCTCTATTCAAAACAGCTCCCTACAAGGTCTTCCTCTCCATGAGCTTCAACCTGCGGCTTCCCATAGCCAGTTTGTTGACGATACCATGCTCTTGAACACCCCCATAGCATAAGAAGCAAACAAAATAAGATCCATCCTCAATGATTTCAGTGAAGCCTCGGGAACAACCTTTAATATAGACAAATCGCAACTCTTCTTAAACACGCTTGTTGTTATCCAGCAACTCATCTCCTAGATCCTGAACATCCATGTCTTCTCCCTCCCCTCTCAGTACCTAGGCCTCCCTCTCTCAAATTCAGCAGCGAGAAACATCTCCTGGGACTCCCTCCTTCTCTCTATCTACAATCGTCTCAACACTTGGACTTTCCTCTCTCTTAACCTACCAGCCAGAATTACCCTCTTAAAGTCAGTCCTCCAAGCCATCCCAACCACCTCTCCTCAGCCTTCGTCACCCCCCAATCAGTCATAAAGAAGATAAGAAATTTGCAAAGAAATTTCCTTTGGCACGACCACAATCCAGACAAGAAGTGGGCCCTAGTCAACTGGGATAAGGTTTGCAAACCCAAATCTCTGGGTGGCCTGGGCCTCATGGATCCTGGAAAATTAAATAACACTATGGGAGCCAAAATTTGGTGGATATGGCTCAAAACACCAACGGAAATATGGGCAAAGCTCTGGAAACAGAAATATGCACCAAACACACAACAAAATCATATCATCAGGATGTAGGACAATACTCATGGCTCCAACATCTAGAACGCGGCTTGGAAAATCGGCCACTAATACATGAACACGCCTTCTGGTAAATTCGTAATAGCCAAAGCACCCTCTTCTGGACAGAATCTTAGCAGCTATTACCACCCCTCCAGTCAGAAGAACACCTACACCCATATGAAGATCACATTCAAAATATTTTCACATGCAAAGTCGCAGACATGTGGACGAACACTCTAAGCAATTCTCCCTAGTGAAGTTGGAAATCAAACCATCAAGAGCTTCAAGCAGCAACAAATTGTGACCTTCAGCGGTGGAGGTAAGAAATTCTACCTAGAAGAATCTAAATAAGCACAAATCTAGATATTCTCAGATGGGGGCATACACCCCAAGGACACTTCATCCTCAAAGAAGGGTACACCCTTCAGGAAAAGTTCCAAGCCTTGTAAAAAGACCACATCTGGACGACAGTTTGGAAATCAAAATTCTGGCCCAAGATCTCCACTTTCCTCTAGCTCCTTCTATAAAACAAGCTCTTAACCTGGGATAATCTACAATGGCTAGGATTTATTGGCCTCTTGATTTGTCATCTTTTCTATCATCAAGAAGAAACGATGGAGCATCTCCTAAACAACTGCATCCTCAGTGAGGAGATCTGGAACCAAGCCACTCAACTCATGAGAAGAACAAAACTGGTCAAACACAGCATCACATGCCTCGTCATGCCTCGTCATGGAAGGGGACTCCAAATTCATTATTGATCTGGCAACAAAAATCCTAAAAAGAAGGGATCCAGAAAGAATCACCCCTAGTTGGCGCCTCTCGGGGCCCCTCTGCAGCTTTCAGTCACTCCTCAGACCCTCTCTCACTCTCATCACCTCTCACATAAGGAGAAGTGAAAACAAGGTGGCAGACGGATTGGCCAATGTTGGAGTAGACTCGGTACAACGAATCAATCTCACAAACTCACGGCATTCTAGAAGCTCGACCCTCTGGATTCATTGTATAGAGTTATCCCAAAGGGATTTCCCTCACCTGGATGGGGTGCCACCTGGAGAGACTGTGTGCATAGCTGGCACAGAGCAGCCAGGGGAGTTATTAACCCCGGCCGCCAGCCCCGAAGCATTCATTCCTCCATGGCTCACACCATGAGAGGATTTATGGTAATGCGCCTGATCAGGCACTCGAGCGAGTGAACTAGCCAGGCAAGGAGTACCAGGCAGATGCATAGGTCTTCTCATGCATCAATGGAATTTGTAGGGGTCACTTCACCCTTCAATGGCGTTAAGGGCGACAGACAGGTATTATATCGGGAGCCCTCCTCGATTATTTTTCCCATCTGGTGCACCCTCCTGGTTGCGTTCCTCGGCTCCCACTACAATTCACAAATTATTTTCTTGTTGTGACCTCTCAATTCGCACCAGTGACATCCTCCTCGATTATCTCAGCTCCACCTCTCCCCAAGGATTCTCCATCTCCCTCCCTCACCCGATGCACCTCCCCTTTGCCTCCATCTCCCCCCTCCACCACCCTCACCTCCCCTCCAGCATGCACCGGGAACAAGGAAAATCTAAGAGGGGTTCCTATGACAGGGGCACCCTCTCTAGAAGTAACAGGATCACCCCCTCTCAAAGGGCACTCATCACCCACTTTGCCAATCCTCGACACTCTACCTAGAGATTAAAGTCAGCTACCCTCCATGGAACCTCTCCAGTAAAACTGGAAACGGAAGCCTCCACTACCCACCACCCCACATCCCCCCTACCACTGTGCAAAATCAAAGAGGAGGCGCCACCCCTGGATGCGTGCACTATTATACCCACCAACCTCCTAGCCCCTCCCATAGTTAAACCAGGCGACCCCCTTTATGGAGATTGTAGCTACCAAGTAGAGGAGGAGATCCCTCCAAGATGGCAACTGGAGATTCATACAGGTACAGCCAAAGACACTACTCCAGAAGACGAAAGAGAAGCGGGCAAAGAGGAAGATGACCAGACACAACACTTCACTAACTGCCTCATGGAGGATCACCTTAGCATCCTCTTCGAAATCAAGCAGAGGAAAGTGGACTAGGAGCACTCTCAGCGAATCCTCAGCTAAAGGATGGATATCGTGTTCGAGGCACTCTCAGATGCACCGGTGCATGCCAAATGCCTAACCTGCAGCCAACGGTTCATGTCATCTTACAACATACATGGTCAACCTGGCCCAGCCACAGACTGATGTTTCCAGGTTTCGGCTTGTTTCTGTTCAATTTAGTTGCAGAATCGTTGGTCCAGCGATCTATAATGGCCCTGCTTTCTTTTCCTACTATATTTACACAGTCTTATTCATGTTAGCCTTGCTTATAGTTTTCTTAAGCCAAACGTGGCACTATATGGTCTGTATATTTTTTCTCACGCAGACACACTGCAATTTTTGTGTCAATTGTAATTTTGATGTAAAAACTCAGATGGACATGGCAATGCCTAAACAACAAGAGGCCACCTGTGTTGGTTTCCCTCTAGTGGCGACACGGGTGGCTGACACTTGTCTCTGTACAGTCTATGGTTGATATTAATACAAGGCTATTTTTTATTTACAAAAAAAAAATGTCTATAAAGGCCTAAACTTAACATTAACTTATGAAATTAGAATGATGTATGTCAAGTTATTTATGAAAAATATAATAATTGTGTAAAAGAAAGATAAAATTAATGAATTTTAAGTGCCAACAACTTAAAAATTCATGAACATATAGTTTTTTCTTATGCAACCTAAGCAAAGATCATCGCACATAATTAATAAACTTAATAGTTACAAAGGTTAACATATTACAAAATAGAAATATAAGCTCAAGTAATCATCCACTTATCATATTGTTATTAAATTTTTAACTGTTTGACATGATTAGATAAAGACTTGATAAATTTGATAATGTAACTTTATTCATAACCATATTTTAAAATAAGATGGTATTTGACTCCTCTATCATTATTTTAGTTTTATACAATATTCATTTAACTTTAATAGTCTATTTTGTGTAGATTTTGTAATTATTAAAAACAATTTCTATGTTTGAATTTATTATTATTATTATTATTATTATTATTATTATTATTATTATTATTATATCACATAATTTACAACATAATCATTAATTGTGCACATTTACTGGATATTTTCTAAAATCAAATTTGATGAAGCGAAGGGAAAGGAAAAATTATATATTATTTAAATCACTAATAAACAAAAATTTTAATAAAGAAGAAAGAGATAGGTGATAATTGTATTTACAAATAGTTGTATATTGTTACCATGTCCAAGAATTTGCAATCAAAACATATAACTACCATGAGCATGAATTGACAACCAAAAGAGTTGCGTTGTAATTAATGCTTTAAAAAGGGCCAAAACTCAACTCATTTGAAAAAATTGAGTAATCCACATCACATGGTATACATGTATATGCCATTGGAGTGGTTAAGATCTAAATTTGTATTCCCTATGTATACATCCAACTCCAATTTGCATTCAGTCTGGGTGCATCCAACTCCACCTGGCAGTGGTTAAGATCTAAATTTGCATTCACTATGTATGCATCCAACTCCAATTTGCATTCACTATGGGTGCATCCAACTCATTGTTGAAGAGATCACAACCCATGGGAGAGGGAGAAGGAAACTATGGAACTTCGTTCATGGATAGTCTACCAAGAAGTAGTATGCACAACCATCTATGTGACTTATAGAGAGTTATAGAGATAGTTTGGATGAGGTATATACATAAGAGGAAACTCCTAAAAAATATTAGGAGATAAGAAATGTGGAGATGGAAAAAAGAGGTCGAGAAGGAGACATCAAACGAGACTGAATAATCATAGATAACAAATATTGTATTGTATTTTTTTACAAGATAGTTACAATATCCTTAAAAATTTAGTTCATTAAAAAAAATATTATGAAAAAAAAATTGCACTTCACATGTATTTATTCCACTTACATGAATTTAATGAGCTCAATGAATAGATGTCATAGTTATCTAACATTAAAACTTCAAACTTTTGTTATCTGTGTTTGAAAAAAAATTGCATTGCGTGTTAACTAAAACTCAAAACTTAAGTATAACCTATGATTGAAAAATTCCATTTTGTTATAGCTCTGCCAAAAGGCATCAAATTGGTTAGCCAATTAGATGTGTGATAAAATTAATTTAAATATTATAAAAACATAATTGTTTTGTTAAGCATATGTACAACATTGGACAACAAGAAAAATATTCATAGTCAAAGGAAAACTAATGGATGGTCAACGATGAAAAGAATGTTATAGTTTTGGTCGTCTACATGGACTAATAGTAATATACTCATTTTACATGTTTGGAAAAAGAAACATAATTTGCCCATCCCCGTGTTTTGTTAGATAGGGTTTTTACTATACACTTGCAATTTGGATGAGATTTCACCACAAAGTTCCTATATATGTTGATCTTGAGCAGCACTTGTGTCAAGCTTGAGAGATATGAATCTTTTCTTTACCACTTCTATTATGGATTATTTAATACCAATTCATCAATTGTGAAAGGACTCTTCAAACAATTTCATCATAGGATGTTCCTATATAGGAGGGCACATACTTTCATCCATGAATAACTCCAAAAGTATAATAATATTGATAGGTCACATTCCATGCATGACTTCCTCTTTAATGATCCATTTGTAGCCAAAAAGGACCCATTTCCAATGAAGAGAGGTAACTTTTATCCATTGTATTTGTGTTGGCTTATAGAAAAGTTAAAAGACACGTAACGTTGTAATAAATGTTTGGCATAGATTAGGCCTTAGAAACATAGGGTATAAAACCCCCACTAAGCATAAATGTTAACTATTGGGTACAAACGAGGCCATAAAAGCATGTGGTCGATATAAACTTAGACCTAAAAAATGTAAATTATATTTTTTATTATGATAAATGCAATTTGGAATGATGTATCACATTCTTGGTTATGCATAGATGACATGTCTATTAGTTCATAGGACATGGCATGTGTAGTCAATATAAAAAAATAGAAGTGTTAGGAAATGAAATAGCAAAACCAAACCTTTTTAACAAGGTGTAGAGTCTATAAGACTATAACCAATTAGAAACATTTGGATTAAAGATGTATAGTCTAGTGTTAACCGTCTTTGTCATGACTAAATCATGAAATACATGGTGAATATAAATTTGAAGTTCAAGAAAGAAATATTAAAAAAATAATAATAATAATAATAATCTTATTCATACATGAAATTGGCTAGAGATTTCCTGTTAGATAGAAGATTTGTAGGCCCCTAAAAGGTTTCCCAATGTCAACCATATATTCATATTTGATTTTTCTCAATAATTAATATCAAGCTATTTAATTGAAAATTAGCATTGGAGGGAAGTTTTAAATGTCTATGACCTTGTAATGCAATTTAAGTAGTTAGAAAAAAAGAAAAAAAAACTATACTCTTATAGTACGTAAACTCTTGTAGGAAAGGATCAAAATTTATTGTAAACATGGTTAATACACCCTTTTGGCATACATTTGATTTCTATACAATGCTTTTGAAACTATAAAATGGAGAAACAATGTTTACACATACATAATTCAATGGCATCCTAGCAAAATGTATTTTCCATAGTTCTCTTACCAAACCTACAACTCATTGAAAATTTCAAGGAACATGCATCTTCTTGATAGAGTGGAAAAATCCAAGAGTGCTTAGAAATACTTATTATGCAAGAAAACATACAATTCCTTGATATAATATTATCACATTAACCCATAAATGCTCTCAGTTTTAGGGTGACATCAATGGTCAGATATAATACTCAAAATATCAAATAAAGGTACCTATGATCAAAGGATGTATTCTTTGCACATGAGAGATACTACTTATATTCCCCTTGATTGAAACTTTCACTTAGATTCTACTTTCTTCAATATGGATATCCCTAATTTCCATATAAAAAAGTAAAAGTTATCAAAGCTATAAGACATTAACTTTAAGGAGATAACATGTCACACACCTAACCCCCTAAGTAACCTTTTAAGGGGTGGGGGTATAAATTTTCCACTTTCCTATAGCTCAATTTCTCGAATGAGGACACCACAGTCATGTTCTCACCGAGATCTTTCCAACGACTAAAACCTTGCCCAAAATCAAGCTCTGGTCTGAAATTTATAGCATTCCAAAGTTTTTGGGGCACCATTGGCCAATGGTCATCCCCTTCACCACGTGGCATCCATGTAGCTTCACCATTCTCATACCATTTGACATGGCATGGTCATGACCTGGTTCATCACTCCCTGGTGATGATGCAGTTACTGGCTGAAGGGAGTATCTACAATGATACCTACAATGATACTTAAGGCTAATCATGGGATTTATTTCATCTCGGTAAATAAATATTATTCTAGTATTAGACCATATCCCAGGCTATGCTTTAATTCAAACTCCTAAAGTCCCAAAGGTTGAAGTCTCGAAGTCACGTGGACTGTTGATTTAAGATCCTTCGGGATCCTCCTTAGTCATTCGATCGAGAATGGTGGAAGGATAAAATAAGCAGGAGTATTGACCGACAACATCCGGTCTTCACTACTTCATGACTTCCCCATATGGTAAAACTCCAGAGAGGTTGAAGGATACGGGGATATATGAGTCGTGAATTCGCGAAGTAGAAAAATCTCGTCGTTCGTTCGATGAAGTAGATGGTTTGGGTGTCTTATCCACCTTCGATCCATAAGAGGACGATGACAACGATTAGACCATTCATATGTGATCATGATCAACGGTGTATAAAGTCCCTGTAACTGAGGAGTTGATCGGGGTTTAACGAGGAAGCAAATCCCACAGTAACGAATAGAAAGCCACTAGTTGTCGTTCAAACCATCAGGTAACTATGCCCACAGGTTTCCTTTGGTAGGATTAGAGTATTGTGTGGTTCAAACATCCCAGAGTCTCAGACCTCTAAAGACCTGAAGCTCAGATATCTTAGCTCCTTTTGAGCATAGTCAAGGGTTCCAGGACCCTGGCCATATGGGACTTCGACAAACCCTAGTGGGATACACTCTTAAATATTATACAATATTTGGTTAAGTCTGTGGACTCGAGCCTGTGGTCACTTGGGAGAATGGTTTGAAGGAAGCACCCTCAATTTACAAAACGTGGACTCTATAATAGGAAAAAGGAAATTTCAAGGGATTAACGAGTTCAGAACAATCTTGTAGATTCCTTCCCGACTCTATAATTTCAGATTTGGTCCTTAAACAATCCTTTTGAGGACTATCACATATAGACTCAGAGCGAAGGTCATCTCTCCATTTTCCCCAATTTTGTTTAAGACCCATTAATATCAGTCCTCTTTTACTAAACGGAATTAAACATAAAGCCATTGGAAGAATATGATATTCAAATTCTACTTCAATTTTCCCAGGCCACTATGCCTACAGAGCCACAGAGTCTACCATTCAAACAAGATAAAATTTCATGCTAGTATCTTACCCAAGAAAATATGTATTACAACAAAACTAGTCAATACGATATAAACCCAGAATTTCACTTATCTAAAACTTTAAAATTAGTTGGCAACTACTGACGGGGTGCCCTTTTTCCACCCAACCATAGGCACAATTTCTCTTGGAGTAATTTTTCAACTGGCCACCCCCTAGCTAGATCATGATTCCATGAGAGGGATTCTACTTGATCTCGGCAACAAAAAGGGACAAATGTTACTCTCCCTTTTCCACAGGAACCTGGAAGTTCATCTTTATATCCACCAAGCAAGGGAGTCTTCTAAGATTATTCACTCAATCATTGCAGCTTCATTTATCGACTTGATTAGAAAACACTATCCAAGTGTTCATGTAACCAGAACAACTTATTTCTCAGTTCCCTTCAGAACCAGAGAGCCTCGTGTGCTCTTCTCTTCTTGATTGGTCCTCATACCCATTCATGTGTCTCTTCTTCTACCCTCTCCCAATGATTTTTTCTTCAATTTATTTCCTTTTCCAACAATATGTCATGGGTCAGATCAGGAAGTTTCCAGATGAGTACTCTTCCCATCTCCTCATTGAATCATGAGGAAGACTTCCCAACTACCATCTTGACTGGTAATTAAGTATTTTTGGGCCAGAATACTGTTCTAGGTCTGTGCAATTTATATCCAGCAGAGTACTAGCCTAGTAGGGGTCATATCACCATTACCAGTTCCCATTACCATCCTTATCACACACCATGATCTATTTGGAAACCCTCTTTCAACATTCATGCCACAATTTAATTTTATTAATTAAGAAAATGTATACATTACCTTATATAGCAAGGTTCATTGTCTATCCAACATTCACATGACATATCTTTCCATAGTCTTGTTCACAATAATAATAATAATAATAATATTTACAATCTAGGGGAAGTAGGGGTGTTACAATCCCCTCCCCCTTAAAAGGAACATTGTCGTGTTGTTCTACCGGTCGTTGTGGTTTTTATGTACAGCAGTGAACAAAAATGGGTATTCATATTTCATGGAATCCTTCAATTCCCATGTAGCTTCATCTGGACCAAAGTGTTTCCACTTCACCTTGACCTGGGCAATGGTTCTATTCTTGAGTGGAATTTATTTCATGTCTAGTATGCATTGTGGTTATGGTAGGAATTCTCCCTCCAGTTCCACTTGGATCACAGACCATTCAATTATATGATTAGAGTCATGTACATATTTCTTCAATAATGAAACATGGAAAAAATTATGCACTTTTAATGTGGGAGGAAGTGCTAGTCTATATGCTACAGGTCCCACTCTATCCAGAATTTCAAAGGGTCCACAAAAATGAGGCTCCATCTTGGTACAGGTTCCCATTCTCAAGAAAATTATTCTTGGTCTGATTTGAAGGTACACATGATCCCCTACTTTGAACTCCCTATGAGTCCTATTTTTTTCTGCATAGATCTTCTGCATGTCCTGAGCTACCTTTAGATTCTATTTTATTTGAACTATTTCTTGTTCCATTTCTTTTAATAGTTATGGCCAAGGGTTATTTTGTCTATTGGGTTATTCCAACTGGTTATTCTCTAGAGAGCCTCAAAAGGGCTCATCTTCAATGACTCTTGATAGCCATTGTTATAAGAAAAATCTATCAGTGGTAGGTAGTCTTCTAACTTCCTGGGTTGATGCATAATATGCATATTTAACATGTCCTCTAATACATGATTTACCCTCTCTGTCTGTCCATCCATTTGAGGGTGATAGGATGTACTAAATAGCAATTTAGTTTCAAAACCAGCAAACAGAGATTTCCAAAAATTTGAAGTAAATTTTGTATCCCTGTCAGATATGATCTCCTTAGACATTCCATGTAGTCTAAATATTTATTTCATGAAGATATTGGAAATATTTATTTCCTTGAAAATTGAATTTACAAGAATTAAGTGAGAATCCTTGCTCATCTTATCCACAACTACCTTAATAGCATTATTTTGTTTGCTTGATTTAGGAAACCCTATGATGAAATCCATGGAGACGGTTTCCCATTTCCACTCTGGAATTGGTAGGGGATGCAACAGGATTGTTGGGTGCATGTTCTCCACCTTAACCTACTGACATTCTAATAACTTAACCAAGTATTCATATATGTCCTTCTTCATCCTCATCCAATAAAATAGTTTCTTGGTGGCTATGATCATTTTTTGATAACCAAGGTGACCAGTGTATGGTATTTTATGCAGTTCATCCATTATGAACCTCTTCAAGTAGTCACAATTTGGGATATACAACCTACACTTGTAATTTAGCAAGCCATCAGTCAACAATTGATAGCTCTCATACTTCAACCCTGTGGGCTCTTGCTCTAGGAATGCTTTCACAGTTTTGAAAAAATCATCTACTTCTTGTACACTTCTAACTCTCTCATTGATGTCTGACTCATAGGTACTCACAACCGCCAAGTGAATCAGTTTCATACTTCTACTGAGGGCATCAACCACTATGTTTTCATTTCCCTTAATATGTTTGATTTCAAAATCAAATTCACTAAGGAGAGCCATCAACCTAGCTTGCCTAGCATTGAGTTTGGGCTGGTCAAACAAGTATCTCAACCCACTGTGGTCTGTCATAAGTATGAATCTTATGCCTAGGAGGTAATGCCTCCAAATTTTTAAATCATGTACTATGGAAGCCAATTCCAAGTCATGGGTCACATAATTGATTTCATGTTCATTTAATTTTTTGGATTCATAATAGATTACATGTCCTTCTTGGATGAGGACTCCTTTGAGTCCTTCCTTGCTAGCATCTGTATGCACCAGGAAGTCTCGATGTGGGTATACAATTTTTAGTATTGGTGCATTGGTTAAAAGGTGTTTTAGTTGGTGAAAACTCTTCTCACATTCTACGGTCCAAAAAAACTTAACTCTCTTTTTTCTATACAGAGGTTATTGGGAAACCAATCTGGGAGAACCCCTTTATGAACCTTCTATAGTATCCTCCTAGGCCCATAAAGGATCTGACATCAAATACATCCTTGGGAGTAGGCCAATCCATGATGGATTTATCTTGTCGGGGTCAACTACCACTCCTTCCTCAGTGATGACATTGCCTAAGTAATTAACCCTTTTTGGAAAGAAATCACACTTACTAAACTTTGCATAGAGCTTGTGTTCTCTTAGAACTTGAAGCATGGACTTGAGGTGTTCTTCATTCTCTCTCCTACTCTTAGAATATATCAGAATGTCATCTATGAAGACCAACACAAATCTGTCCAAGAATTTACTGAGTACATTATTTATCAAACACATAAACACTAGTAGAATTTGGAAAATAAATTACTGCGTGACTAAAAATTTTAATCGTGACATGAAAAAATGACTAAATTCTACTATTTTTTTGCAACACAGTTACAAATGACTAAATAGGTGACTAATTTGATTGTTGGGAAAAAAAACACATCTAAATAATTAGTCACACAAATAACAATGACTAAATAAATGACTAATTTGATTATCAGGTAAACACAACTAAATAAATATTAGTCACACAATATAATTTGCAAATTGTATATACACTATAGCTATGTGAATGATTTAAATATATTAATCAATGGTTATGAAAAATATATCATATTTTGTAATATTATAATATTATGTAATATTATAATATTGTTTTTATAATAATTCCCTTCTATCATTTCACTCATTTCACGACATACTTTCATGACATATGACAAATGTTGACAATTAATGTATTCAGACTACTCTTTGAAGCGGTGGGATAATAGGGTATTGATCGCATTCATAATTTGACGAGGGTACATAGAATTAATGAGGGCGCAGAAGGTGGGAGAATATGGTGCTCTTTATAATTTGACGAGGGTGCAAAGAAAGTGGGAGAATACGATGCACTTCAGGTAATTATATAGCTAGTCCGTGGGCGTAGAGGGAATGGGTGTAGATGGAATGGGTGTAGTGGTAAATATTCAACAGGGAAGAGGGAGGTGTGTTTGGGGTTTCAGGTAATTATACAGTTATTCCATGGGAACAGAGGGAGTGGGTGTAGTGGTAAGTATTCGACGGGGAAAGGGAGGTGTATTTTTGGATTTCAACCTGAGTAATATTGTGAAAAGGGAGTGGGTGTAGTGTTAAATATTCGACAGGGAAGAGGGATTTCTAATTGGGTTTCCGGCATGACCAATATTGGAGCATGTGAATAGTATTGGAGCAGGTAAGGCCTGAATTGGAGCCATAGCTGACCATATGAGAGGGGTTTTGGTTAATTGGACCATTGGATATTAGAGCCGATCAGAGGAGAGGAGTTTTAGTTAATTCGAGTATTGGAGGTTGTATAGGTATATAAGAAGCTTCCATGTGTTGGAAAAATTGTCATTCATGTGTTTTCATTGATGTCAACAGTATATTAGTCAGCAGAAGATGCCAAACAGTATGATCGAAAGATCAAAACTTGGAAGGAAAAGCGTAAGCTTAACAACCATCCGATCAGAGTTAGAAGCCTCAATAGTTGTTTGATCAAGAGGTTGACCGTGTTGAATGTCTAATATAATATGCATCGGTCATGTGAGTGACCGTGGGCTTGAGGACCATTGAAATATTGTGACCGTCAGATCTGCAAGCCATCAACGAAAGGAATGAATTGCGAAGAGAAAAAGTAGAATTAAATCACTTGCTAGTTATAATCTGTCTAGATCGTCAGATCACACAGCTTCAATGATCTACGACTGCAGTTGATCCAACTAACGACCAGTTTAAGTAAGATTAAATCATGACCGTCGGATGTGCAATCACAAAATCTACGGCAGGGATAGATTGTAGATATTGAAAGGAAAATTAAATCACTCATAAATTGTAGCTCTACAATCATCATCGACCATTGATCTACTTCGAGAATCTTCATAGCCATTGGATAATATCAAAGTGGAAGGACAGGATAAAGCTACAAGACCTTCATTGCAGAATAGATCGAACCATTGATCTAAAGTACCTGAACAATGAACAGAATTCACTTTGGGTATAAAGAAGCGAGTAACTTACGCCCCGTCAGTTTGAGATTTTAAATACCTGGAACCCAAAAATCTGAAGTGAATAAGGACCATCGATCTACTCAGTGGAAGGATAGTGTAAGTGGAAAAGTTAACCGACAGCAAGGGGTCTCCATCGTTGATAACTCACACAACAGGTGATCACTCCGGAGGAAAATGGAGCAGCGTTTATTCGAAACTTCCGAAGTCTGGAACATCGAAATCCTGAAACGGGCATAAATCGTCTGATCTAAAAGATCGCTTCGGGAGCATTCTCAACCATTGATCATACTACAGCAAAATTTGAGGCCTGAGAATTACGAAGCCCGAAGATGCAAAAGGATCTCAACCATTGATCAAGAGAGGGACACACGTCAGTCGTTTGTCAGCTCCGGAAGAATGACGTTCGGAGGAAAGAAGGTGTTGAGATCTAAAATCTTTGAAGTCCGAAGACTCGGAGTAAAAGGTGGGCGTCCATCTCATTGCATGATTAAGTCCTAACCGTTGGATTTAATAGTGAAGGGATGAATGCAAGGATCAAAGATGACTGTTGATCTGTTTCCATGAAATAAACCATCCGATCTAAATTCTAAAGGTTTGAAATCTTGAAATCTTGAAGTTTCGAAGTACGAAGTTCTGTCAGCCATCCATCTTGTCAAAATATCGAATCGTGACCATTGATTTGACAAAAGAGCTCAAGCACTCATTTGTCTTAGAATATGGTTACCACCGATGGTCATAAGATATACGAGTTTTAAAAGGAAATTGTTATACATCGCTATAGTCGGTAAGCCCATGGTTATATAATGCTCGGTCATATGAAATGTCTTGAAGGAAGCGCCTCCATAGAATTTTTTCTCTATGAAAATAACATATATTCGGGATCGATTATAAAGGATTAAATTGATCCATGACTGTGATCAATTTATGAAAAACCTTCACGGTAAAATAAATAAACAGTAATTAAGACTAAATTAATCGAAGAGGTGCGATGGTCGAAATGAAGGGACACGATTGTGTCACACTCACACCATTTGAAAAGTATATAATCAAGGAAGAGTGTTGAAAAGACGTGTGTCTCTACAGTCTAGATCAGAAGATCAAAAGCTGAAGCAGATTCCAGGAAGAAAAGTTAATACCTATGCATTAAGGATGGTTGGGTGGTGCAAGGGAAAGTTAGTGCCTACAGAGGGAGTTGGTTCTTCCTTGTCAATTGTAGCTGACTAAACAGGGGGTCATAGCCTCCTACCAGTTGGTGTTGGTAAACTAGGGTTTGGGTGCATCATGGTCAGTTGGTGTTGATAAAAAAGGAAGTACATATTCCTTCTATGTAACATGTAAAACAAATTTTGCGGTTAATAGAAAAGAGTTTGTGGTTTTCCCAATTGGGTTCCACAATAAAAATATTGTGTTTAGATTCTATTTGCATTAATAAATGAAAAATTGATATAACTTTTGTGTCACTGATTCACCCTCCCCCCCCCTCTCAGTGACAGGATTTGATCCTTCAATTGGTATCATAGGAGGTTCCTTCAGCACAGTCTAAAAAACTTGAAGGTAGATCTTGAAGATGGATCAACAAGAGGGAATGTCTAACAACAAAGCACCATTGTTCAATGGAGGAGGTTATTCTCTGTGGAAAATAAGAATGAAAAAATTCATGTTGGCTCTTGGTTTTGACATCTAGCAATCTGTTGTAGATGGTTACATTGTAGCAACTACTCCACCCAAAGACTCTGGAGGAAAGAAAATCTGTAATGACAACTCAAGAGCAGTTAATGGAATTCTAGCATGGTTGACTAATTCTATATGTGTGAAAGTTATGCATTGCAAATCAGCCAAAGAAATCTGGGTCAAATTGGAGGTTGTATATGAAGGAGATGACAAAGTCAAGTAAGCCAAACTACAGACCTATAGAACTCAACTTGAAAATCTAAAAATGAAAGAACAAGAAAATATTGTTGAGTACTTTCATAGGGTAGATGAAGTGGTTAACTCAATTAGAGCGGCAGGAGAAGAAGTTACAGATAAAACCATTGTTAAAAAGATACTAAGGTTATTACCTATGAGATATGATGCAAATATTTCTTCAATTGAAGATAGATCTGATCTAAGCACACTCACAGTTGATCAGCTCCATGGAATTTTTACAGCATATGAAATGAGAATAGGGAATGATAAATCAGCAAAAGATGAAACATTTTTCAAAGAATCTAAGACAAAGATAAATCAGAAGCAAAATATTCAATCCTGCCATCATGAAGAATCTGATGTGGAAGAAGCCAATTTCATTAGAAAACTTTAGAAAGGATCAGGGAAGTACAAATGCAAGCTTCCTTTCAAATGTTTTAACTGTGGAAAAGTTGGTCATTTTGCATCCAAGTGTCCCTATCCCAAGGAGGACCCTGAAGATGAAGAAAATAAGACCAAACAATACCAGAAGAAGGAAAACCCCAACTAAAAGAAAAAGTTCTACAAAGGGAAAAAAAAATTCTACTCAAAAGAAGAAAACATCAGCTCGTCAAAGTCCAGTGACAACGATAAATCTGATGATGATGAAGTCCTTTACTTAGGTATTGAAGAATCTAATGAGATAGAAAAAATTAAACATGAGAAGGAGTTAGAAGATGAAGCAGAAGTTAATATGGAGGAAGAACTTATCAGTGCCTTGAATGAATTAAGAAAATACAAAACCAGATATAGACAATTGAAAAGTTGTGTAGTTGAACAAAAAGAAAAGCATGAACAAGAATAAAAGGAGATGGAAAAGCTCATGAGAAATCTGAAAAAACAAATCTTAGAAGCAAATAAGATCGAAGAAAGTCTTGAAAACTCTCTTAAGGAAAAAACAAATAACTTGTGAAAGAATGGAGGCAGAAATAGTTCATCTAAAAAGGGAACTGGATACAAAAATCATTCAAACAAAATCTGAAAATAGCTCTAAAATATTAGATAAGATTATTACCATGCAAATGGATTCAGGTAATAAAAATGTAATAGGTTATTCTCAAAAGGAAATCCATGTTAACTCAAAATCTTATGCAGATGCTCTTCTTAGTACATTCAAGAAGAAAAATGAAGAGAAGTTAAGTAATGATCAGAACTCCAGAAGATTACTTCCACCCATCAGGAAGGAAGACAAGGAAATACCAAAGAAGTTTTATCAAAACAGGTATCCTCTCATTTTCCTTGGTTATTGCTTTGCATGCTCTAATTTAGGACACAAATCTATAAATTGTAGAGCATATAAAAAGAAAAATCTGAAGGTTAAGAACTATATCCTTAAGGATAAACAAGCAACAAATCGAGTTAAAAGCAAAAACTATAACTCCTTTGCACCTCTACAAGAAGGGGACTTACAATGCTTCAGATGTCATAACCATGGACATAAGGCCATTAATTTCATATTAATGGAAGTCTCAGAGCAGCCAAAGTTCATTAGAGAACAAAAGAAACTTTGGAGAGAAAAGACATCAAAAAGGAAATCTCTTATTGCCCTAAAAACTCAAGATAAAAAGGATCTCTAGTATGTTGATAGTGGGTGCTCTAAACATATGACAGGTAACAAGGACAAGTTTTTAGACTGAAAGAAACAAAAAGTTAAAGTTACATTTGGTGATAATGCTTCAAGTAACATACTTGGGAAAGGCACTGTGAGCTTGGGAAAAGACAAAGTCAGAAATGTGCTACTTTTCGAAAAATTGAAGCCTAGTTTATTAAGTGTCGGTCAAACCTGTGATCAGGGACACTTCTGCATCTTTGATTCCCAAAAATGTGATATTAGGAGAAAAGGCACAGGAAAATTAGTTGGTACTGCTCCCAGAACTCTTGAAAATGTATATATACTAGATGCAAAATTGAATGAGGAGTGTCATATAAATTCAGTAGATGAAAGTTGGCTATAGCATAGAAGGTTGGGGCATATTAACTTTGACAATCTTGTGAAAGTCAGCAACCTTGGTGCAGTAAGAAACTTGCCAAAAATCATAAAACCCTTGAATGTTATGTGTAGACACTGTCAACTAGGGAAGCAAACTAGAATAAGGTTCAAGGCAAAAGAATACACAACCTCTAAACCTTTAGAGCTTGTTCACACTGACCTATGTGGACCTACGAGGACCAAGGGTTTGCAAGGAGAGTCTTACTTTATGTTGTTCATTGATGACTTTCTAGAATGGGTTGGATATGTTTTCTCAAAGAAAAATCAAAAGCACTCAACAAATTCAAAGCCTTTAAAACCCTTGTTGAAAATGAAAAGGAGACAAAAATCAAATGCCTTAGATCAGAAAATGGTGGTGAATTCACCTCAAAAGAGTTTGATGTCTTCTATGAAACCCAATGAATAAAAAGACAATTCTTTGCTTCCAGAACACCTTAGCAAAACAGGATTGTTGAGAGAAAGAATAGAACAGTTCAGGATGTTGCAAGGACTATGCTCAATGAAGAAAAATTGTCAGATGGATATTGGAGGGAAGTTGTAAGCACAACAATATACATTTTGAACAAAGGTCAGCTCAGGGTTAATAGTGATAAGACCCCTTATGAACTATGGTTTGGAATATCTCCATCAGTAAAATACTTCAATGTCTTTGGAAGTAAATGCTACATCAAAATACTAGATGAGAGTCTTGGAAAATTTGATGCTAGATCTGATGAAGGTATGTTTCTTGGATATGCTTCAAACAAAAAAGCATACAGATGCTACAATATTAGATCACATAATATTGTTGAGAGTGCATATGTCATAAAACCCTCGAATGATATGTGTAGACACTGTCAAATAGGGAAGCAAACTAGAATAAGGTTCAAGGGAAAAGAATACCCAACCTCTAAACATTTAGATCTTGTTCACACTGACCTATGTGGACCTACGAGGACCAAGAGTTTGCAAGAAGAGTCTTACTTTATGTTGTTCATTGATGACTTTACTACAATGGGTTGGATATGTTTAATCAAATAAAAATTAGAAGCACTCAACAAATTCAAAGCCTTTAAAACCCTTGTTGAAAATGAAAAGGAGACAAAAATCAAATGTCTTAGATCATAAAATGGTGGTGAATTCACCTCAAAAGAGTTTCATGTCTTCTATGAAACCCAAGGAATAAAAAGAAAATTCTCTGCTTCCAGAACACCTCAACAAAACAGGATAGCTGAGAGAAAGAATAGAACAGTTTAGGATGATGCAAGGACTATGCTCAATGAAGAAAAATTGTCAGATGGATATTGGAGGGAAGTTGTAAGCATAGCAGTATACATTTTGAATAGAGGTCGGCTTAGGGTTAATAGTTATAAGACCCCTTATGAACTATGGTTTGGAATATCTCCATCAGTAAAATACTTCAAGGTCTTTGGAAGTAAATGCTACATCAAAAGACTAGATGAGAGTCTTGGAAAATTTGATGCCAAATCTGATGAAGCTATTTTTCTTGGATATGCTTCAAACAAAAAAGCATACAGATGCTACAATATTAGATCACATAAGATTTTTGAGAGTGCATATGTCAAGGTAGATGACCTAAAATGATAAGGATCAAAAATCAAGAAACCATATCTAAAAATGAAGATAAAGATGATGATGAGACATTCAACACACAACAAGAAGGAATAGAAGAGAATGAAAAAGAAAGGGAAGAAGATAATATGGATACTAGTGAAAGAGAATAAGGTAGTTAATATGAAGAGATAAGAGAAGAATTCCCAAGAAGATATACAAATACACCCTCAAGAATTACTCAAAAGAATCATCCCGAAGAACTGATTATTGGAGATATGAATGATGGAGTGCACACAAGAAGACAACTACTGTATCAAATAGAAATGGAATTATTGTCATATGTTGAGCCTACATAAATCAAAGAGGCATGTAAAGATGATAATTGGATCAAATCTATGAATGAATAATTGGACCAAATCGAAAAAAATCAAACTTGGGAACTAGTTCCATGACCAAAAAATAAAAATGTCATTGGAACTAAATGGGTATATAAAAATAAAATGAATGAAGATGGGAAAGTAATTAGGAAAAAAGCCAGATTAGTATGTAAAGGGTATGCTCAGGTTGAAGGAGTAGATTATGAAGAAACATTTGCACCTGTGGCCAAATTAGAGGCAATTAGGATGTTCTTAGCTTTCTCCAGTTACAGAAAATTTAAAGTATACCAAATGGATGTCAAGTCAACATTTCTCAATGGAAACCTAGAAGAGGAAGTCTATATTGAGAAACCAGAAGGGCTTCAATTAAACAACAAAGGAGACTATGTTTGTAAATTAAAGAAAGCATTCTATGGACTAAAACAAGCACCCAGAGCATGGTATGCAAGGCTATACTCTTATTTAGAAAAACAGGGCCTCAAAAGGGGATAAGCAGACAACAATCTTTATCGCAAAACTGATGGTAATAACATGATCATTGTGGAAGTGTATGTTGATGATATTATATTTGGTAGCGATGATGAAAAAATGAGTAAGGACTTTGCTAAAATGATGCAGCAATAATTTGAAATGTCTTTGCTTAGCGAACTGAATTTCTTCCTTGGATTACAAATAATACAGTCCAAAAGAGGAGTTTTTATCCATCAGTCTAAATATGTTAAGGACATGCTTAAGATATTCCAGTTATAGGATTTCAAACCTATTAGTACACCTATGATAGTTGGATGCAAGTTAAGCAAGGATGATGAGCCCAAAGTTGTAGATCCAAAACACTACAGATCAATGATCGACAGTTTGCTCTATGTAATAGCTTCCAGGCCTGATGTCAAGCAAGTTGTTGGGATGGTGGCTATATTCCAAGCATAACCAAAGGAGAGCCATGTTCAAGCTGTAAAAAGAATCTTTAGATATTTGACAGGAACCATAAATATTGGTTTGTGGTACCCTAGCAAGGATTCATTCACATTAAAAGCCTATTCAGATGTTGATTGGGCAGGAAGTGTAGATGACAGAAAAAGTGCAAGTGGAGGAGCATTCTTTTTGGGAGAATCACTCGTTGCTTGGATAAGAAAGAAACAGTCCTCAATTTCTCTGTCTAGCATTGAAGCTGAGTATATTGCAGCAGCAGAATGTTGCACACAAGTGGAATAGATGAAACAAACTCTACAAGACATCAAAATAGTATTTGAAGAACCCACAACTATCCACTATGATAATACAAGTGCGATAAGTCTCTCTAAGAACCCTTTCCAACACTCAAAATCGAAACACATTCCCATAAAGTACCACTATCTAAGAGATCAGGCTGAAAACAAGAACATTAAATTGGAATATGTTCCAACACAAGAACAGGTGGCAAATATTTTTACAAAACCCTTAAGCAGAGATGTATTTGCATATCTCGAGCAAACATTGGGAGTAATCCTTCTTCCTACCTAAATCTCTTAAGAAAATAATGCATCAGTTGGCACCTATTCAGGGGGAGATTGCAATCAACGTCAGAATGAGTCATTCAGTTATGACATGAAAAGTGTGATTGCAGAAGGAAATATCAGGTGTCAAAATAAAATAAAAAAAGAGTATTTATACAGATAAATCATAAGAGAAGAAACCCTTTTTCATTGATGCCAAAGGGGGAGAGTAACTTCAGAGGACAGAAGTAGCACCACAGGGAGAGATTGTGTATGAATTTGGTGTGTTTCCCTCAATGAAAAAGGGGGAGATTGTTGGACAAATTGTCATTCATGTGTTGTCATTGATTTCAACAAAGTGCGATAAGTCTCTAAGAACCCTTCCAACACTCAAAATTCAAACACATTCCCATAAAGTACCACTCTCTAAGAGATCAGGCTCAAAACAAGAACATTAAATTGGAATACAAGTTCCAACACAAGAACAGTGGCAAATATTTTACAAAACCCTTACAGAGATGCATTTGCGGACATCTCTCGAAAACATTGGGAATAATCCTTCTTCCTACCTAAATCTCTTAAGAAAATAATGCATCGGGCTTGGCACCTATTCGATTACAATCACGTAATGAGTCATTCAGCTTATGATGTGAAAAGTGTGATTGCGTAAGGAAATATCAAAAATAAAAATAAAATAAAAAAGAGTATTTATACGAAAATTATAAGAGAAGAAACTCTTCCATTGATGCCAAGGGGGAGAGTAACTTCAGAGGACGGGTAGCACCACAGGTGGAGATTGTGTATGAATTTGGTGTTTCCTCACGAAAGTGGAGATTGCTGGAAATTGTCATTCATGCTGATTTCCCACATTATACTGTCCGCCAGAAGATGTCAAACAAGATGATCAAAGATCAAACTTCTAAGGAAAAGCGTGAAGCTCAACAACCGGCCCCGATCGTAGTGAGAAGCCTCAGCAGCCTTCCGATCAAGAGGTTGACCATGTTGATTGTCTAATATAACATGCATCGGCCGCGAGTAACCGTGGGCTTAAGCACCATTGAAATATCAGACTGCTCGGATCTACAAGCCAAGGAACGGCGTGAAATGAATTGTGGGGAGCGAAGAAGAATTAAACAACTCGCTAATTACAATCCCTAATCCAGATAGATCTCGATCACACATCTCAACGTATATATGACTGCGATTTGATCCAATCCAACAACCAATTTAATTCACCAAATTAATGTACCGGTGTTAGTGATCGTGTTTGACAGAGCTAAACTTAGTTGTCTGCAATAGCCAGAATTGGCGCTTTGGTTCTTTTAGCAGGACTATTAATTCAAATTCTAGTTAACCTTTTGTTTTTCTTAGTCACCAACGGAAATGTTTTTACACATAGTGTTAAACTCCTTATAACCACGCGATATGACCATAACCCCAAACGGAAATGAATTCAACACTATTCTTTGTACTCCCTCAAATTTCCGCCTCATTAATGGGATCGCTGCGACCTAACTAATTCTAAACGTATTGAAAATCGAGCTTCCTCCTTCCGCTGGTGATCTGGCCGGCTATTCTTTGTTTACTGGACTCTGCTTAGATCACAATCGTCAATTTCCTGGATGATTTACACTGTCAACTCGTGATCTCCTTGAGTTCTATTCCACTTTCCACCATAAACCTCGATACATACAGAATGAAAATACAAATTCGTTTCAATATCGTTTTTCAATTCCAGGGATATTTGAAAGAATATGACAGGTCATATATATTCCCTCAATGAGAGCTTGGTTGGGTAGCAAAATCGATACAAATGAAGAGGATTCTCGCAAACTGCAATCCACCCCCCACGCCTCTTGTACACTCTCTCATGCGATCTCTACCACTCTAACCCCAATACAATGTAATTTGAAAATGCTAGTTCGTTTTCAGTATTGTTTTTGATGCCAGGAATTTTAAACAATATTGCCAGATCGTATATATATATATATGTATATCACAAAAATTCACACGCAGATGAAGAGGATTTCTCAATTATAAGAACGTTGCATAGTATATTGAACTTTTATAAATGAAGTCTCTATTTCTTTTCTCTGCAACGATCCTATACATACTCCCTCTCGTGCCCTCTCATCCCTTTACCAATCGGTTTAGTTGCCTAAATACAATTCAAAAACGTAGGTTTTCAGATCCACAAAATCTGGATCGAATCCACTTAGATCCTATAATTTCTGCTTGTAATCCTAACTTCTCATATAGCTATTACATTGTTAGGATTCAGATCCTTTGACCATTTATTCAATTTTAACTAAATACAACAAGAAAATTAAAGAGCACCCATTCTCTCTAAAATTTGCCTTTGACTTTCAACAACCATAGATTTCTTTCTACCGAACTTATGCCCCCAAGACTAAATCATGACCGCTCTTGGATGCTAACGCAGTAATCTATGAAGTGTGGATAGATTGGTAGATTGAAAGGAAAAATTAAATCACTCTAAATTGTAGCTCTGCAATCATCAACGACCATTGATATGCTTCGAGAATATCCTCAACCGTTGGATAATCTCAAAGTGGAAGGACAAGATAAATCTACAAGAGATGCATTACATAATATATCGAACCGTTGATCTAAAGAAACTGATCAACGAATAGAATTCACTTCGAGTATAAAGAAGCTGCAGGAACTTATGCCCGGCCGCTTGAGGTTTGAAATACCCGGAGCCCGGAAATCTGAAGTGAATAAGGACCGTCAGATCTACCTGGAAGGATAGTGTAGTGGAAACGTTAACCGACAAGTTAAGTGGTCTCCATCGTTGATAACTCACACAATAGGTGATCACTCCAAAGGAAAATGAAGTAGCGATTCAAACTTTTGAATTTCCGAATGAAATCCTGAAATGGACATAAGTCATCCGATCTGAAGATCGCTTCGGGAGTATTCTCAATTGTTGATAATACTACGGTGAAATTTGAGGCCTGAGAATTACGAAGCCCGAAGATGCAAAAGGATCTCAACCATTGATCAAGAGAGGGACACTCGTCAATCGTTTGTCAACTCCGGAAGAAATTATGGTTCGTGAGGAAAGCAGCGTGCTGAGATTCGAAATCAAGTCCAAAAGACCCGGAGTAAAGGTGGTCGCCCATCTCACGCCGATTAAGTCCCAATACCGTGATTTAATGAAGGAAAGGATGAATGTAAGTGATCAAATCAATTCATTGATCTGTTTCCATGAAGTAAATTGTCTGATCTAAATTTGAAAGTTTTGAAATGTTGAAATCTCAAACTCGGCGCGGTTTCGCTACCGTCCATCTAATTTAAGATTGAATCGTGACCATTGGATTGATAAAGCACTCAATCACCTATCGGCTTAGCATCTGGTTACCGTTGATAGTCATAAGATATAAGAGTTTTAAGCCCGTGGTTCTGTAACGCTCGGTCAAATGAAATGGCTTGAAGGAAGTGCTTCCGTAGAATTCGGTCTGGTGAAAATAACAAAGATTAGGGATTGAGTATAAAGAATTAAATTAATCCATGACTGTGATCAATCTATGAAAAACCCTCACACAAAAATAAATAAACAGAATTAAGACTAAATTAATCAAGAGGTACCTAAATGAAGGGACAAATTTGTGTCACACTCACACCATTTGGAAGAGTATATAATCATGAAGAGTGTTGGAGAAGAAGTGTGTCTTGCACCCGCATCGTAAGATCAAAAGTCAAGTGCATTCCGTGAAGAAAAGCTACTACCTATGCATTAAGGGTGGTTGGGTGGTGCAAGGGAAGGTTGGTGCCTCTAAAGGGAGTTATGTTTCCTTGTCAGCTGTAGCTGACTAAACAAGGGGTCGTAGCCTCCCACTAGTTTGTGCTGGTAAACCAGGGTGTGGTGCATCCCGGGTCATTGGTACCCCATCAAAAAGCAGAACCAAATAATTAATACAAAATATCACAATAGATCCAAAGATATCCGAATATAATCACCACACAAGATATATGGGTAAAACCATATAGAAAACCACAGCTTTATTATAGAAACCCTTAAGGTAGGGCAACACCATACAATGGATCATATGCAGCGGGATCCCTCTCATGTTCACTTGTCTCTGCTAAGGCATCCTCCTATTGAGCTACCGGGCCCAAATATTAACATTTCTTTTCATGTCTCATTACATTGCTTGAACCCCTTTATATAGTGCTACCATCACCTATGAACATTCTAGAGGAGGAATCTTCTGTAAGTAGAACATCTCTAAGAATTCATCTTACATTTATTATATCTAATTAACGGTCATTATATCTAACTACCATAAGTGGCCTAGATGTGACAATATAGTGGACTTATTCCACCTTATATTGAATGACCTTCACTATTATTACTATGGACCCCAATTTCACTACTGCTACCTTACATTCCATCCCTTTATGAAAGCGTTGTCCTAAACGCTTAATGTACAACCATATACCTGTGGTCCCATGGATAATTGTGGACCATAATGTCAAAGAAGATGGAAGAACCAAGGTCCCATGTAGAAAGTTGAAATCCACCATGCTGAAGTAGTCCAACCACTATTGTAAGTCCCGTCCCATGTCCAAGTGCTCATGTGTGAACTCCTGTGGAAGATTTTTAAACCTGGACAACCAACTCCAAATGATGCTCCAAAGACTCCATTAACTCATCATGTGGATTCAAATAAAAAGATTCATCCACATAGTGGTGGTCAGAAGTGTAATAAGGAAGGGAATAATACCACTATAGAATATGCATCTAATCACTGGTAACTAGCTCCGGGATGTGGGACATTGATGTTCTCATGTATGGTGGAGAGTCCTCAAATAAAATATCTAAGTGGTTGTCATCCCGTAAATGACAACTATCCATATATCAATCATCACACTCATCCTCAAAATCATACCAAGTATATATATTTCTTGACTATATTCATCCCTGATGATGTCTTCCATAAGAAATCTGTCCTGCATGCTATTCAATGAACTACAAAGACTATTATTGAGGCCATCTGCAAGGTCATGAAATTTGTCATGCAATGTGTCACACAATGTGTCATACAATTGAGATTTGAATGCTTCAAGAATTTATTTGAGGTTTTGAGAAGAAATAGTCATCTGAGCACCCTATGAACCCTTCGGTCCTGCAGCCGTCACGAAAAAACCCCAAAAATAGACCCAATAAGTTTCGACAGAAAATCGCGGCTTTTTCTGAAAAAACCCTAAAAAACTGTTGAAGTTAAAATGCTCATAACTTCACTTCCCGGACTCCGTTTTGGCTGATTTTTTTTTTTTAAATGGGTGAAATTGTGAGAGGAACTTAGATATGTAATTTATTTGGGCAAATTCGGCCTCCATATGCTACAAAAATAAAATAAAAATTCTCACCGTTGTTTGTGGAAAAAATCCTGAAATTTTACAGATTTTAAAACTTCAATATCTTGACTTCCCGGACTTCGTTTCAGACGATTTTTTTTTTCAAATTGGGTGTTTTTTTGAGAGGAACTTAGATATACAACCCTTTTCTGCAAATTTTGCATAGAAATATACCGAAAACTTCAAGAATGTCGCGGCCCTCTTTTTTCTACTCCGAAAAGAAAAACTGCAAAAATAAAAAATATTTGTCCACAATGTCTGTCCAAGGAAAGTGATCTGATACCACTTGTTAAGAACCAAATACCTGAATACAAAATATCACAATAGATCCAAATATATCTTAATATAATCACCACACAAGATATATGAAACCATATAGAAAACCACAACTTTATTATAGAAACCCTTAAGGTAGGGCAACACTATACAATGGATCCTATTATGGAAGGGATCCTCTCCTTTTCACTTGCCTCTTCGAGGGGGCATCCTCCTATTGAGATACCGCTCCAAATACAATATTTCTTTTCATGTCTTATTACATTGTTTGAACCCCTTTATATAGTGCTACCATCACCTAAGAACATTCTAGAGGAGGAATCTTCTAGAAGTAGAACATTCTAAGAATTCCTCTTACATTTATTATATCTAATTACCCATTTATTATATCTAACTACCATAGTGGGTCTTATTTAATAATAAAGTGGACCTAGTCCACCTTACATTGAATGACCTTCACTATTATCACTATGGGCCCTCTGGGCCGCCCCACTACCTCTCTAGCTACCTTACAAAAAGGAAGTACATATTCCTTATATGTAACATGTAAAATAAATTTTGCAGTTAATAGAAAAGAGTTTGTGATTTTCCCAATTGGGTTCCATGATAAAAATATTGTGTTTAGATTTTGTTTGCATTAATAAATGAAAAATTGATATAATTGTTGTCTCATTGATTCACCCCCCCCC